>JAOXJP010128421.1:1857-13661 GCA_025762735.1 Platanus orientalis | reverse complement strand
TAATTTACATCATAAAGTCCTATACAACCTAACCACTACATGTACACACATTGTTTTGTGCATGGACATTGACAATACAAAAACCTAACGAACCGTACCCAAGGCCAACAAAGCTCATCTTTTATAGCTAAACCCTAATTTTTTGGGAAGCACCAATAGGACTACAAGAGTCCAAACTCTAGATTATCAACCTCATTTTCTTCAGAATTCTCTAGCCTTTATAAGCTTTCTTGCAATGAAGCATCTCAAGCTGAGAACTTATCATTTTCCCCTCATACTCTCAAATTACTCATTTTCATCTAATTTAGACCCTCAATAATCTCCAAAGCTTCACTCATTACTTAAAAGACAATATGTTAAATCTTGCATCGTTAAATGTTTATCATCTCCAAAAAGTTATCTAATGAGAGAGGTCCTCAACAAGTTTGATAACTGTCAATATTTCAATCCTCTCAAAATATCAGGATATTTTGGTTTGTATTCAACTCTTGGTAAGCCCTTAAAAGCTCCCCTAACATCCAAATTTTGAATGGTTTTAGTGGTCATTTATCAGTTTTTTCCATATATTTGATAAGTTATATCTCGATCAATGTCATTGGAAGACTCCCCCTACCCCAATTTCTTCAATCTCTCCAAATAAAGTCCAAGCATTTTTAGTAGGTAATAGACCTTTAATAGGCTCCTAAAAATTCACCGATGATCCAAAATTTAGTTGGTCAATGACCATCTTTTGCAGCTTGAATACTCTCAAAAGACAGCCTCCCCAAATCATGTCATCAAAAAACTCAATATGCCCCAATAACCTCATTCTCTCTCAATCAGGTTAAAACACCCTCAAATGGATTTGACACTCGGTGAACCCCTAGACATTCTCCCAGAACCAAAAATCTATACTATCTCTTGGACAAAGTCAATTGCAAGCCCAACCTAGCCGAACTCCTTATTCCCTTATAGGTTAGGGCTATGTTTCTTACTGGGTGACCCCCTTCGAAAGTCTCCTGGGGATTTCCCTGGAATCCAGCTTTCGAGTTGTTAGATCTTGTGTCTTTGGGACTCTTAGGCCTTCTATACTCTATCACCCATGAATTTTCCACTTAGGACTCAGCAAAATCCAATTCTAGTTCCGCTAAAGTTTGGCTCTTGTCAAAATAGGGTTTTGAGCACAGTTGGTAACTCGGATATCAGTTTTATGAACGTTTTAAGCCTGCACTTCCCAAAATTTAATCTCATTTTGTAAAGATCTACTCTTGTTTTGAATATTTTTGAAACAAAGAACAATGGTTTTTTCAAGAGAAATTTTGGATTTTCAAGAATGTATAAGTACTAAGCCTTATTTTGCAAGATTAATAGGTTTTAGATCATTTTATTTCTATTCTATATGCTAGCAATCATTTGGTTCCAAGTTTTAATCCGTTTTAAGGTTATGAAATTATTGGTTTAAAAGAGGATTTTTTTGTTTTCAAGAACACAAGTGATCTTAGTTTTGAGTATTTGATTTATTAGGATCTTAGAGACTATTTTCCTTGTTTTGTAAGATTGTTATATGTTTGATTTCTAATTTGAATGTTAAATGTTCTTCTTAGTTATTGAAAAATATGATTTGTAAAGATTGTTCTATAGTTTTGTGTTTGGGATGATCAAACATCTTTGATTTAAGAACATTATGAAATTGTTTATGTTTCTTCTATTAATTGCTAATGTTCTATACTATTATTATTATTATTTTTTTTTATTATTATAAACTACCTTTTGTCATCAAGGGAGATATGTGATGATATCCATCACACCTAGTTTATGGTGTAAACTGCTCTAGCTCTTCTCATAGGAGATTAAATGGTGTGTCTGGCTCCTTTCACCGGAGATTAAATGATGTGTTTGACCCTTCACATTGGGGATTAAATGATATATTTGACCCTTTTCACCAAGGATTAAATGGTGTAACTATTATCTATATTGGCTTATGTATCTGATTTATATATCTGTTTTATTTTGTTTAGACCATCCATATGTATGTCTTTCTAATGTTTTCAGTTTAGTGTATGTCTCTATATGTTAACTGTTCAGATCTATATATTGTTAAAAGTGTACAATTATCTATTTTGTTTTGATTCATGCTAAGTCTTGATTTATTACTTTTTAGTTTACTATTTTCTTATTGAATTTGTCAAGCTCACCCCAATTTGGCACCATAGATGATGAAAATGTAGCTACGTAGCAATTCAGATGAGTAGGATTTAAGAGTTAGATGTATTTTGACTATGCCATGAGACATTAATTCAGTTATTTCAGTTTAGTTATTTAATTTAATTTGATTCTAGGAATGTAATAAGTTAATGGATATCAGTTTTATATTTGACATTTGATTTTCAAATGATATTTTAGTTTTTGTCAAACTATTGGTTTATTTTATTGAAAATTTCAGGATTATGTTTATGGGTTAATTTTTAGGATAATGGATTTTATTCACAAGTCAGATTTATGAGAATGTGGATTGTTAGGATTTTTTATATGCAATTCCGCTACGCATGAATAAAAAGAATGAACAAAAAATTTATAAGCAAATATACAAGATATGAATCAATGATGAAATCTCATGTGCTAAAATTAATGACCCTATTAGTGTGGGTTTTGGGCGTGACAATTATGCCAATGTCCATGACCTCTGTAAAATTCCTTGGTCTCACAAATGTCATCTTTTTCCTAATGCTAGGACGTATCCTTTTATGGAATTTCATGGTCTTCCTCTCTTTATTCTCTAAAATGTAAGGAGTAAATCTCATCAATTCTATAAACTTGGCATTGTATTGTAATACCATGTAATTCCACTGAATCAAGCTAATGAATTCAGCTTCCTTAGCATCCCTAATACTATATGGAAAGTAGTTATCTTAAAATGTTCGCTTAAACACATCCCAAGTTAGTGTATCTCTCACTTTAATGGGAAAAGTATCTCGGGTGGCTCTCCACTAATTCAGCTTCCTCTTTTAACATAAAGATTGTAAACAAGACATTTTGTGCTTTAGTGTAGCTAACTACATCAAATATTTCTTCCAATTGCATAAACTAAGCTTCTACAACCATCAAATCTAGAGTCCCCCAAAATTTAGATAGCCTTATCTGACATAATTGCTATAACGAGTCATTCTTCTATTCCACATGCCTCTCTCGCATGGCCATGTGTCTCTCCATACCTTATCAAGGTTCCTTATAGCTTTAAGTGCCCTAGTAGGGCCCTCTTGTTCAACCTGAGCATCTGAAGAGGTCAACCTACATGGTGACATCTTTCTCCTAAAATCAATTTAGTAAACTTAATGTCAGACTTCTTAAAATGATCAGATCATCCTCAAATATGTCAAATTTATCAAGATCAGATAATAAATCTTAAACTTTCATATCTTTAAATCACATATTAATGTCTCATCTATGTTTTTTTTGTTCTAACTGTATCTAGACTTCCTTCTAATGTTTCAACCTATAACTTTCTAGTTTTCTCTATACTCTAAATATAGAACTACCTTAATTATGTTTACAAACCTCAAACTTGGAGCTCTAATACCAACTTTATCGCACCTCAAAACCCATACTTGTAAGGCTACGAATTTTGGCACGTGGCATTAATCCATTCACTCTAATAACATTTAAATTGCTTATGAATTTTTTTTCCTTTTTCCTTTTCATACATATGCAACAAAATATGCATAAATAAATCATAATCATTCCATTCATATAAAATCCATAGTCTGACATAAGCAAACTAATAAGAATCCATTATTATAACACTAAAAATCCAACTAGCCTATTACATCTCATCAAATAGAACTGAAATAAACTAAATTGAAACTAAATAAAATTTGTCTCTAAAAGAAATACCGAATTAAATAGCTAAAATAAAAAAATGTCTCATGTCCAATGATATAAAATAATAGAACTAGATCTTCATCTTCTAGTCTTACTAATCCATGTTGTGGTATATCCTGTCATCCTTATCATCTAAAAACATCAATGTCAACTCTGTAAGTATGACTAAATTTGCAAATAAACAATAAGAACAATAAACATGCCGAAACACTTGGGTTAGTGAGCACGAATAATTTCATAAACAAAATAAAATGAAGCATACTTTAAAAATAATTGCTTATCATACTTGGTAAAAATAATACTTCTTGAACTAAGACAGAGAAAATAATAGATCAAAACTGAAATCCAGATGCATAACTAAACAGAAACATAATTTGAGATATTGAACTGAAATTGAACATATATTAAAACATATAAATGAATATGAGACTAGCTAAAACAAATATCTGAAGTCATCCATATGTGCTGAGAGCTAGATATCAGATAACTTAATCATAAATTGGAAATCCCCCACACATATTGTGAGCTAGATAACAAGTAACATAACAAAATAGACTCATCTACAATCTAACGGTAGGATACCACTATCTCACGCCTAGTGGAAAGCATCAAACAAGCATTGCCAATACTGTGACCCAACAAAGAGGGCTTGGATTATGTGAGAATGAATCTCGTGAGAACCATGAAAATGGTACCAAAGGGGTTGATGCATCAGTACCGAAAAGTGATTTGCACTTTTTGGGGGCACTTATCACTTTTCAGTGCTGATGTGTTTGTACCCTAATGCTGTTTTCATAGTTCTCACAAGATTGGTTCTCACCTAATTTTTAGTGTGTTGGGGACATCCATTGGATTGAAACGAGTCTACCCTTCCTTGAATACATATGATGGCTTTACCCTATTGGCTTCTGTGCACACAAAAGCCGTGCATAATACATGTGCAGGGATTCGAGAGTGCTTGCATCAGCACCAAAAAATGATAAGCACGTGCCCTATAAAGTATAAATCACTTTTCAGTGCTGATGCAAGTACTCCCAAGTCCCTACCCACGAATTATGCACGAATTCTGTGCACATAGAAGCCAAGCTAGAGTTTGATTACTTGCCTCTTTTGAAGTTGTTAGGATTCTTCCTCTCTTTGCATGAATGTTTGGCAATTTTTTGTGTTGGTTTGTTTTTTGTAGCTACATTGCAATTTTGGAGTGTCTGTATCTTTTTTGTTTTCATTCAGTAAAGTTTCAATTAACATTTATAGAGACCAGTTGGAAAACTCATGGGGGTCCTCGGAATATGCCCATTTCAGATATGCAGCTGAGCTTCAAAGCCATTGGATTCATGCATGTTAACACATGTCATGTTCACAACATAGTTCTAAAAATCAGACCGAATAGGGCTGTCCAACCCGGTTCGATCAAATCTATCATCCTAAACGGTTTTATACAAGCTTAAAACCGTAATTTGCCAAAGATTGCATATAATTAGCAAACCTATCAAAACCAATCGATTTTTTATGAATTCGGTTCTAATAAAATCAACCAATTTTTATTTATTTAAGCAAATTAAGAAGAAAAATTAGAACAGTGTCTCTCCAAATTCAAAGCCCAGTTTCCATGAATTGTTTTATTATTTGTTATTTTATTATTTTTTATTGGTATCATCTAAAAATTAGAAACCCAGTCATAATTATCTAATGCATTATGAATTGTTTTCTTTTTTTGGCAAACGTTTTACTTATGTTTGAAGCAAACAGTGGTTAGATCATGTAAACGACTATCGAACCCGATTGGATCTGAAACATCCACCTTACTAGTTTGATGGCTGGCTGTTTTGAAAACTATGGCAACAGTAGGTTCTGTTATGATTTCATGGTTCAGATTCAAACTTTTATTTAGAAGTTAGTTTTCTTTAAGGCTACATTTGTTTGTCTGAATTTGGGCTAAATTCATCAAATTCTACCTCTTGATTATAGTGTTGAGACGTTTTCAAACCATCTGGTTGCTCGGGATTAGAATCTCTTGAGAAGTGTTCAAATCTGATTGAAAAAAAATTGGCTAAATCCTATGGATTGTCTCTTACGAATCACTTTCTTTTTTCCTTGCTCTCCCTTTATTAACCAAATCCATTTTTAATACTAGCAACCAGATGCATGGATTCTGGTGGATTCTAAATCCAAATCTTGGCAAACAAATGGCTAATGGAAGCCACATGTAGTTTTCTATTCCAATTTTTATCCTTGTACTTTTTGGAGTCTTAAGTTTCTTTTCTAATCCACTTAAAGTCCAAATGAACAAACAGAGCCTAATGTGAAAGAGAACAATCCGGCTATGGGAAGAATTCTATAGAAAGACTTCTTATAACTTACTAGGGTTCTCTTGAAGTGAGAAGGCAAATGATGCAAGGCATGTGGGACCATGTGGGACCCAGAGTTAATTTATCTTATTAATTATAATTTTTTATTTATTGACTTAAATGATTTAGTTATAATTGGAGTTAAAAAAAAGGATCCCCTACACTTAAATTTGTCTCTCCCCTGTGTCCCCCTACCACATGCTGACATGTGATTTTTTAAAATTAAGTACCTCTTTTTAGGTATCTACTTTTTCAATTGAATACTTTTTTATGGTTTTAACCTTATTCACCCCTTCTTTTGGGTACCTACTTTTTCATTTGAAAACTGTTTTTACAATTTTAACCCTATACACCACACCCTTTGTGTGCAGTGACCAACAAATTGGGTGTAGGAGATCCTTTCCCATTGGAGTACATTCTAGAGTATTTAGGCATCTACAAGAAGAGATATAATAGATTTTTTAGATAAGTAATAAATTAGTAATACCTCAAGAAAACAAGGTATTAGGAAGAGATCTTAGATTGCTTGTCAAACAAGGTGCCTCAAATTTAGGAATTTGCTGAATAAGCAAGGTATGTATAGGACATGCTATAGGAAGGGAAAATCTTTGTAATTAATGTGTTGGGAATGGTGAGTGAGGTGCAAGGAGAGAAGCCCAAAGAAAGGTGGACCGGTCCACCTTTTTATGGACCAATTTAGGTTGGATCGGTCCACTTTTTGTGGATGGATCTAGGTTGGATCGGTCCAATTTTCTGCGGCTTAGTCCGACAGTGGCAAAAAACAGCTATATGTTTTTGGAAAGTCCATGTTTGAGTGAGATTTTATTCTAGGTCAACTTTTAATTTCTATATAAGGTCTCTAAGGTCGTTTAGGGTTGTAAGAGGAGCTTTGTAACTGGGAGAAAAGGGTTTCTCTAGGATTTTCTTGTTAAAGGGGTTCTTCAAAGTGAACGAATAGTTTCTTCACCAGATTGTGAGAGAAGAGGTTAGAGAAAGGGTTTATACTTAGGGTTTTAGGATGGGATAAAGTGTGAGAGTGAGAGGGTGAGTGAAGAAACTTGTAATCTTCCATTATAATAAAATTGTTTTTGTATGGCTCTGTGATTTTTCCACATAAATCTTTGTATTGTGATTTCCTATGTGTTTGCTTGTTTATTTTGCGTTTATTATTGCATCCCAAGAAACTCACATCAAGAGGGTTATGATCCTAACAAGTGGTATCAAAATCAAGTTCCTTGTTAAGAAGCGAAGGGACTATTCTAGGTTCGAAAGGAAGTCAAGCTCCTCATTGAGAAGAAAAGAGGTAGTTCTAGATTCATGGTTGGTGGCTCAGTAAGAACTCAAGGCTTATGATTTAGAAGAGTTCTAGATTTTAGTGAGTTGTGGGAGCATTGGAAGAAGATTCCACAAAATTTGCTATTGAGAAGTTCTATGGTATTAATTTCGCATATTGGAAGATGTAGATAGAAGATGTAATCTATCATAAAAATCTCTATCAACAACTTGTAAGAAAAGCAAAAAAGCTTGCAATGATAACATATGTGAAATTCTAAACCTAGTACAATGCTAGAGGGGGTGAGTAGGATCATTACAAATTTTCGATTTCTTTTGAATTAATTATTGTTTAATTAAGTTAATTCAAATTATTTTAAATTACCCCACATTATGATCACTTAAATTTAATTCTATGAGTAAAGTCCTAAAGTGATCAATTAACTATGAATTGCAAATTTATATTTTCACAAGATATTCAAATATACTAATATGCTTAATTATTCCAATTTAAAAATTCAATTAAGATGTTTGTGCATAATTTAAGATATGAAAATTATTAAAAAACCACAAAGCATGTAGCTACAAAGAGACAAAATATATAGTGGTTCAGCACACCAAACTACGTCCACTTTCCAATGCCCACTCCGGGGGCATGTTGATTTTATTAATAGTTAAATCCTAATTATTACAAAAGACATCAACGAGACCTTAGCTCTAGTGAATCCGGTAAAGGTGACTTTAAACTTGGTGTTTCCAGCAGACACCAAATGCTCACGAGTCTGGTGTTTCCGATGGATTTCCAATATCACTCTCAATGTCTCTGACAAACATCCTCAAGTAATGAGTTTGAGTATAATAGTTGTAGTGCTCAATCTCTTGAAAGAAAGTATGACAATAGTCTTTACACCTAGTGTAGAGAGTTCTTAAGTAGATTTTGAAATTCTAGTTCCAAGTAATCCTAGAAGGGGGTGAAAAGGATTTTCAATTTTATTAAAGATTCTTGATTTATTAAGACTTGCCTTAAGTTTTACTAGAACTTATCTTAAGATATGCAACGAAATTTAAACACAAGTAAATCTAGTGATTATGAGTTTATCATAGACCATTGTTCTCCTTTATGCACTATAGTTTACCTATAGTAGAGTAGGATGGGTTGATTAATTGCCTAAGGTTGTTTGATTTATTTTATTCTTAACCTTAAATAATTTCAACTAATGTGTGGAGCAACTTGTGAAAATAACGTAAACATGAAAATACAAGATAACAAATATGCAAACAATACAAAGACATGAGGATTTATAGTGGTTCGGCACTCTGACCTACGTCCATTGTTTAATAATTCTCTCATAAAGTTTAGTTGATCTACATAATTTTTTGAAGTTCCAAGAAGAAGTGGGTTATGCCAAGCATAGAGAGCAAAATACTTACTAAGTAAGCTAGAATTGATGGATCTAACATGGTTTATTGGATTTAATTCAAGGATTTTCAATAATCTTAGAGAATTTCATGGATAATATCACATAATCTGAAAATCAAAAGAGAAAAACACATCACATCACCTATACTAAGAAAGATTACTTATAATCCTTCCAAATCTTTTGTTCCTAGCCAAAATTCTTTTACTTCAATCTCTCAATCACCTTGTTCTACAATATTACAGTAGATTTAACAACAAATGAATGAAACTAAGAAGATTAAGGAACGAAATCGCCTTCTAACGAAGATTCCCAATAATGGGTTGCCAAATTGGGAAAAAAACTATCACTCCTCTCTCCAAAACTCGTAAATCTCTCTTTCTTATTTTCTATAATCTAAGATGTGTATATTAGATCCAAATGAGGTCACAATATAGTTATATTTTGTCACAAATGAGATCTCACTCGTATGGGAGTCAAATGAGAAAAAACCATATCATTTTCACGCATGTTTTTTTCATGCAACTCTAGTCGTGATTTGTGTATAATCGGTCACGTAGTAATCAATCACAGGGTTTGTGATTGGTCATGACTGTGATCAGTCATAAATTTTTGTGATCAATCATGAGCAGGCTTGAGTAATACCCGAGATTTGAGACTCATATGTGATCGGTTATACTTGGGAGCTCCGTGATCAGTCACGAGGTTTGTGATCGGTTACACCAGGATCGATGATAGAGTTTATGATCGGTCACGCCTAAAATTTGTTGAATTCTTTGGCTTTCTTCACCTTGGATCTCTAGAGTCAAACTCAAGTGGTTTAATGGTCCTCCAACTTATTTTAAACCATGTATAGGTCACTCGAACATTAAGGATAGCTCTCGTGTTCACAATTATTAAAGGTTTCAATTTAGATACATAGTGTTGGGTCTGAGGTTCTCTAGATTTTCTTAATTTAAGTGCGGGGTGTTACATCCAAACACCACAATAGACTTTCTAAAAAATATTTAAAAACAATTTTACCCTCATAAATGGTTATTTACATTTTTGTCATTTACAAGCATTGTGGAGTGTTGCATCTTAACCATATCTTATCTAGGTTTGGATAAGTCACTAAACAATTGAGGGTGTCTTCATGGTTTAAAAGGCATTGGTGGGTGGCATATAATGGACTTCTATATTTATTGAAATACCCTTGAATTGTTTTTTCATGCCAGATGAATAGCAGAATTATGAAGGGGGAAACTAAGGGTCCATTATCTTTCTCTAGCCAAAAAATGCTTTTACATGCCCAATGATATGAAGGGGGAAGCTGGTGTTTCATTATCTTTTTCTAACAAAAAACAAAATTAATTAATAAATAAAAAATAAAAAACATCTTTTTTGATGAATTTGAATTAAAGGTTTGGAATTCCAAAAGCTAGCATTAGCTAAAGAGACAATCCAACAATTGGTACGAGGCTATTAGTTAATGCTGATGTAGTGTCAAGGATTGATTATGGCCCATTCTGTTGAGGATCTCTACTCTAGTCAATTGGCAGCCATATTTGGAACATAACACATCATAAAAAATGGGTGATGTTTTAAAAACTCTTGATCAATTTTTTTACCATGTGTCGTTTGTTGAGTATGGCTGTCAATTTACTGTACACTCGTTTGATTGAAGGTCAAATAATATAAGACCTTAACCCAATTAGGTTTGAAAATGCATTCCAAAACCAGATAAGGATAGATTGAATCAGACTAGATAATGGTTCAACAAAGCATCCAACATATGTGGAATGCAGGTTTCCATGCAACTAGAAGTATATTCAGGTTTGCATCATCTCCATTTCCTTGGTTAAACTTATAACTGACTTTTGACTTAAAGAAATAAGTTACTTGTTTTCATCATAGGGTTTGGTTTGTCAAAATTCTTGCATAAGTCATGGCTCAACATATCTGGTAAGTTGTTGGATCCCAACTTTAAAATAAGTTTATTTTTTAAATCTCTCTCCTTTTACCTGGTACAAGTAGTTGTTGGTTTAATGGTACAAGTAGTTGTTGGATCCCAACATATGTGGAAACGACACTTTAAAATAGAATGAATTACCACGGGGTGAAAAAGTTTACATGAATTCAAATGAAAATTATCACAAAAAAATTGAAAATGACTATTTGATCATAATGAAAACTGCCACGGATGAAAATAAAGATGAAAGGTCAAAGTAAATGCCAACGTAGAATAGATTGCCGAAACATCAGTTACAGAGAATGATTAAATATCATAATTCCAAAAATTAAGAGCCTAACCTAATACGTATTTAGAGAGATCCAGATCTCCTATTGCAACGATCGTTTTGTTGTCGGATTCCTTACAACGGAGAGTAAAAAACCTGCTAAGATATGTTTTAAGTAGAAATCTCTCGTTTTAAAATGGACACATTGGATTAGATTCTCTCTTTCCCTTGTTCTGTCCTGTCAATCGTATTTTGCTGACATCGAGACTCCTGTTTTTCATCAGTGTCACCGTCTGACTAACCGACAGACACATCATGAATACTCTAAAAACTTTCAAAGCCTGTCGTCCTTTGTAGGGACACACTGTCCTTGATTAAAAACTCTTTTGGCTCGTGTATAAATCATGTAAGCCACGTAAAGAAAGCTCAGAATTAAAAATAATAATAAAATAAAATAAAGATAAAAAGATTTCGGTTTGCCGTGAGCTCATTTTGAGCCTTGTTTCAACTTCATCACAAACTCTATAAAAAGATTTCGGTTTGCCGTGAGCTCATTTTGAGCCTTGTTTCAACTTCATCACAAACTCTCTCTCTCTCTCTCTCTCTCTCTCTTTTTTTTATATATATATATATATATATATATATATATATATATATATATATATAATTTTATATTAAAATAAAAAAAT
>JAOXJP010128410.1:0-13661 GCA_025762735.1 Platanus orientalis | reverse complement strand
CCTAGAAAAGTTTTTGCATCCCTCAATCTCGTCTCTAGGAGACTTATATTTTCTTCTCCTAAGGTGATAGACAGAGATCCCAATTCTAACTCTCATAATCTTTTCTTTAATTCTTCATTTTCATTTGAAAGATTAACATTTACCTTAAGTAGTTCATCAACTAAACATTTTGATTGATTTTCTTCAATGTTATGAACTTTTAATTCCAAGGAACCTACCTTTTCTTTTAGATCATTTTCTAGTTCTTTTAATTTTTTTATTTTCTTGAGTTAAAATTATGGTTTTCTTTCTAAATACTTTTGTAGTCTTGGCCAATTCTATATATTCTATATAGAGTTGGTTGAAGGCTTCTTGGATGTTTTCTTCCTCTTCACCTTCTTCTCTATCACTTTCAGATTCATGGAGTGAATCCTTAGATGTACCAAAGACCACAAGAACTTTGGACCCTGGTGAACTGTTTTGCTCACTAAGTGAGCTTTCATCTTTTGATGAAATTGAGACACTTTCATAGGTCTTCTCAAGAAATTCCCATGCTTCTTTAGCGGTCCCCAATTTGCCTATCCTACATAGCTCATCAAGGCTTAAAGCATGATGTAGAGCATTTAAAGCTTTGTGGTTTGCTTCATACGCCTATACTTTAGACTCTACCCACTCACTCGGGCGAGTGAAGGGTTTAATATAGCCTTCCACTACTGAGCCCCAGACTTGGTGGCCTAGTGATTTTAGGAAGATGGTTATTTGAGCTTTCCAATAAATGTATTACATCCCATTGAAGTAGGGAGGAATAGAGATTGACCGACCTTCCTTCCTAGACATTCTTGAGTTCTATAGAATGCTTTTAGGATTTCTCTAGTAGGACCTCCCCTAGGAATTTTGATCTCCACTCCGATGGTTAGACCGTCTATGAGCAGCCTTGCTCTGATACCAATTGAAAGTCCAATTTTAATCCTAGAGGGGGGGGGTAAATAGGATTTATAAAAATTATTTTTAATTACCCCCACTTAAAATTCCAATTTAGATGTTATTGTAGTTCTTGGAGTTTATGCACATTAAGATATAGATCAATTATTGTAAGTGCAAATCAATGACAACTCTTAATGTTGATCTTTCAATTAATCTAAATTTCTACTTAATTAGAAAATATGAAAGATCATATAAGAAATGTTATACATGCCATGTAAGGATTGAGAGAAGAGACAATTCACACCACAAGCTAACACACAACACGGTATTTATAGTGGTTTGGCACTCGGCCTACATCCACTCTCAAAGCTCACTACCGAGCTACCAAATTTTATTAAGATTGAATTGTATTATAATCAAGGTTAAAATTTTAAAACCTATCTACTTGCAAAGCAAGCTTTACTCCTAGTGTCTCCGATGGGAGAGGTCTATACCCAGTGTCTCCGGCAGGTATGGTCTACATTATCGATGTTTCTAGCCGTAGTACTATGGTCTACACCTAGTGTCTCTAGTGGGTGTGGTCTACACCCGGTGTCTCCGGTGGGTGCTAAATACTCAATATAAAATCAAATCAATACAAGTTACCTCACAAGGCTTGTGTATTGCTTGTTGTACTTGAAAGTGGTTGCTCATTTGTTGAGCTTATGTACCAATTGATTCCACCAAGCTTCCAAGAGTGCTTGTTGCTTCTTAGAGCTTCTTACAAGAGTTTACTTGGAAGTAAACTTTTCACCTTTCTTCCCTCTGCTTGTTCTTCCAATATAGAGTACTAGAGAAGCACATAAATGGCTCCTTAATCTTCAATTATTGGTCATAAATGGAGCTAACTTGGTAGTAGAATGCCTTGCTCTCTCTTAAATTTTTTTTCTCTTTTCCTTGGTGTATTCTAGTGTGTGTTCTTGAGAGTTAGAGAGCTCTCTTAAGCTTCTCTTATACTTATAGGGGACGAGCACAGTCGTGCACCCTTGATTTGGCATCTACCCCAACAAACAAAAAATTGTAGACGTAGATCTATTTTTATTTTTGAATTTTTACGATTGAGGATTAATCCGGATGTCAGATTGATCCACACTGATCGATCCGGCATACTCGGATGGATCTGGTGTCTTAGTCTGAGACACCCGAGCTTTTCCAAATTGATTAGGTAAGTAGCAGATCGATCAATTAAGTGCGGATTGATCCGACCCCATCTAGATCGATCTAATTCCCCTATTTTTCTGCCAATATACCTTAATCCTACTCCCACTCACTTGGGAATCTATATAGGAGGCATGGGTTAGTCTATAAGGCTATGTCAAGGTCTTTTGATCTTTTTAACCTAGGTCAATCATGTTATATACCTTCATAAACCTTTCTTGACCTTGATGAACCTTGAGTCTTCAAGCTTTCAAACTTTGACAATCTTGGTAATGCATCATTCTCGGCTTCGAGTGATGAAGCTTGTATTCCTTCTTAAAAACCAACACTTGATGATTAGAGACTTGACTCAAAGTATGCAATGTGCTCATGCCATGCCTAATATACCACTCCATGTATTTTATATAATATGGAATTGACAATATACATCAACAGCATTGGCTCAAGCAATGAAATCTAAGTATATGATTTAAGGTTTACCTAGTATAGCTCCACACATGCTTCGGAAAATTGATAGTTTCATTTTCCTTTGGTCAGTTGATCTTCTTAGATGATCAAGACCTTGTGTGCTTTCCTATTAAGGTGTTCAATCAAGGTTGATGCCACTCTTTTGGATGTATTCTTTGATTTCTAATTTGGCTTTATCCATTAAGCGAAGATTTTCTAATTAGCCTTTTTATGGTCTTTTTAAGATCATTCCTTTAGGATTATTTCAATCCTACTTGTAGGGCTTAGATCCAATCTAGACCATCTAAAGCCCACTTTCCTATGATCTCTAACGAGTCATATCCAATGTTAGGATATCATCTTGCCATGCTTTCATTCCAAAATAGGATGTGATTTGATCTTTCTTCACCTAAATCTTCTTGACCCATGTTTCTTGGATCTTAATTTGTCTAGGGTGAATCATTTTCTTTTGAAAATGATTTTTGGGTTTTAAAAATTGCTTTTTCCTTTCTAGATTTTTTACATCTTGAGTTTTTTCGGGATAAGCTTGGTTTATTTTCTTAGACTCTTAGGAACTTTGGGCAAACAAGTCCCTTTGCCTCTTAATGCATGTAATTTTTATATGACCATTCAATCCACAAAATTGAATTTGATTGGAGGTCTTCTAAAAGTTGAGACATTACTTCTAGATGTTGAGTCATAGCCTATTAATAGGCTAGGTACTTTCATTCTTTTTCATGATAAGTAAGAGTTTTGTTTTTGAAAGAAGAACGTCTTCCACTATACATCATGGTTTGTAGGAAGACATTGGTCTTACTTTTGCCTTTTTCGTAGGCATTCTTTAGCCGTTGTATATGTTTGGGAATTTGTTGGGTTAAGTCTCAAATTTCCTTTGACTCTTCCTTCTTTGCCCAATGGAGTTATTTCTTCAATTTTATCTTTCCTTGAGCAAGGAGACTAAGGGATTTCTTCTTATGTTCTTTTAAGCTTTAATGTTCTTCCCTTGGATTAGAAGCTAAACAACTCAATTCTAACTCCCTTATTCTTTTCTTTGGTTCTTCATTTTCATTTGAGAGATTAGAATTTATCTAAAGTATCTCAACCTTCTCAACTAGGCATTTAGATTGATTTTCATCAATGTTATGAAGTTTTAGTTTCAATGAATTTATCTTTTTTTTTTAAAGTCTTTTTCTAACTCTTTTAAATTTTCATTTCCTTGAGTTAAACTTGTGGTCTTCTTCTTAGATGACTTAGTGGTATTAGCTAATTCCATATATTCTATATAGAGTTGGTTGAAGGCATCTTGGATGTTCTCTTCATCCTCATCTTCTTCTCTATCACTTCCAGATTCACTTTCATTAAGTGAATCCTTAAACGAACCAAAGACCATAAGGACTTCCGACCTTAATGAATTGTTTTCCTCACTAAGAGACATTTCATCACTTGATGAGCTTGAAACACACCCATGGATCTTCTTAACAAGATCCCATGTTTCTTTAACAGTTCCCAATGTGCATATTCTATAAAGATCATTTGCACTTAGGCCATGATGTAGAGCACTTAGTGCTTTGTGGTTTGCTTCATAAGCCTCTATTTCGAACCTTGCCAACTCACTTGGGTGTGTGGAGGGTTTGGTGTAGCCTTTCATTACTGAACCCCAAACTCTATGGTCCATGGATTTTAGGAAGATGGACATATAATCTTTCCAATATATATAGTCTATCCCATTAAAATAGGGAGGAATAGAGATTGACCAACCTTCTTTCATAGACATTTAGTGTTCTTTCACAATTCTTCTAGGATTTCTTGAACGGATCTACCTTTAGGAAATGCATCTTTCCACTCCGATGGCTAGACCATTTATGAGTAGTCTTGCTTTAATATCAATTGAAATTCAAATATTGATCATAGAGGGGGGGGGGAGTGAATAGGATATTTTAAAATTCTTTTTAGATTACCCCGAATTTAATTATTGTTTAATTAATTGAGTTGGTCTCGGTGTTTGATTGCAATTGAATTGTGCACATGAATATGAATATGTTCAATTGTATTGCATATGAGGTTATATTAATATGTGCAATGCTTAACAATTTAAATGATAAATGTAGAGACAAGCCACAAGCAATTACAATAAACACAAGAAGTATAGTGATTCAGAACAATAACCTACATCCACTTTCAAAAGCTCACCACCAAGATATATAATTTTATTAAGATTGAATATATTATAGTCAAGGCTAAAATTAAACAAAATCCTAGTCTTCTTACTAAGAAAACTACATCTAGTGCCTCTGGCAGGTGTGGTCTATGATCTACTCTTCTGGTGTCCCTAGTGGAAGAGCTAAGGGTCTACACTATTGGTGTCTTAGACAGTTGTGTTAATTCTTCTAGTGTCTTCGGTGGGAGAGGTCTCAATAACTTAAATAAAAATTAATGACAAGGATTACCTCTTGAAAGTTGGTGTTGCCTTGCACACATGTTGGGGTTGCTCCTCCTTGAGCAAGATGTGTGTAAAACCCCATGTTATGCTATAAGGATAAAATGGTAATTTTATCCTATAAGGGTAAAATTTTCCTTTAACGTGTTTAAACATATCAGATAGTAGTTTAAGAACCCATTGGACTAAGTTAGATGTGTAAGACCAAAGTTGGGCCTCGAACCTGTCAAGTTTGAAAGTTATCCTAACTTTGCATTTGAGGTACCTTCGTATGCCCACTGGAATAAATACAGAGATAATTGGGAGTCATGTCACAAAAAGATTAAGGAGTTTACTTTCCATAAAAATAAATAGTTTGCAATTACAAGTTTCCTACAAGATGTTATGCTCATTTTACCACAAGGTGTTTGTGCTGACAGACCAGTGTATTTGGGGTAAATTCTTGGGCCCACTGACACTATACTAAGTGAACTAGGATATGAGCCATACCTTTTTAGAAATCACTTTGAGTCTAGTTTCCAACCCAATAAACAGAGATGAATTCTGAGTTCTATAAAAAAAGTTATAAGCATTTTAGTGCAAGGGGAAGAATTGGGAAAAACTATTTGGATCAATCCAATTCGATCCAACTTATTTGAATCGATCCAAGACCTCTCGAGCCTTAGAAAATTGCTTACAAAGTGTTGGATTGATCCTAGATCGATCAAAATGCACATAATATGATTTTTTAATGGAAAAGTAATTTTTCTTCATCTTTGGGAGTGTGGGACCCTCTCAACTCGACCCAAAACCCTAAAAATATCTTAAAGAAACCCTAGTGACCTCATTTTACACTAAAATGAAAAGAATTAGAGAAGCTTGGGGAAATTGGGAGCAAAGTGTGGGAGATCTTCCTTAATTAGGTAAGTTCCTCTTCCAATCTTGGGAAAATGCTAGAGTAAGCATTTTTCTTCCAAGATCTAACCTAAGTAAAAATGAGTTTTCATTTCTTTACCCAGGTTTATGTATTCTAGCCATAAAATTCTTTAATTTCTTCTAGAGGAATAAGGGGTTGACAAAGGCAAAGGGATTTTGGAGGAGGATCCTCTTATTCATTGGAGGTTTGAGCTTTTGGTGAGTGGATATTCAGTTTATGTTCACTTTTCCATTCTTAGGATCATAGATTTGTGCAAGATAACCTTAGACTTAGTGGTTCTACATCTATTCTTTATGAGTTTGACTATTTTCTCATGAAGAATCTTGATTTCATGGATTGTGTGAGTTTGATATGTTGTTTTTGCACACTTACTTTTCCTAGGATCTTAGATATAGTGATTGTGAGTTATATTTTGGTGGATTCATCTCTATTTCCTATTGAGAATGTTGTTTCCTTAGAAATGGATCATGTTTCCTTGAGATAAGCATGTTGGTTAGTATTTTCTTGTTGATTTTCTTGATGTTCTTGGGTTACAGAGTAGTGTTATTGTGAATTGAGCTTTATAGGATGGATTGAATGACCTCTATTCTATGTGATGAAGTTTGGAAGCTTAATTTGTTGTTGATGTAGGTGTGAAAGGTTTTTTATGGTGAATATTGGGTTTCCCCTTTGATTTCCTTTGAATCCCTTAATTCTTGCACTATATATGTTTGATAAAATGCTTCTTATAGATTTTACATATTACTCAAATGTTTTTTGGATGTCTTTCGACTCCTTGCATGAGCCTAATGTCTCCTATGCTAGATTATCTCAAGTATATGTTAGCTTATGGCAATTGGTGATGATCTATTAACTCTCTATGTTAGTCTATTACTCTCTTTAGTGTGTTTCATTCGATTCATGTTACACCATGATAAATTGTGCTAGTTCCATTAATTCTCATGTGGCCACATTATTATTTACATCATGTGATATCTCTTAGTGACATGTGCATATTATCATTGCATGAGTATGTTGTCCTTAGGATGATTTACTTCGATGATTCCAAAGGGCTTTTCACTTAGAATCTATCATAAGTTTTGGAAAAAATGTGGGCTATTTAGTCATATCATTTGTAGCATTTAGCATGACATGTTTTACTAGCATGAACATCATAAATGTCTTGAGATGGGTATAAGCATCTATATTTCCATGTTAGCATCAGATCATATATGTGATTCATCTCTTCGGTTTTTGGAACTATTTACGGATTAGTACACATAGATATCTTTCACATGACATATTTATGTAAGAGTTATTTTACTGATACATAAGTATGGATTTTGGTGTTGGTTTTAGAAATAGGGATTGAGAATGATATACCCCTAAGTGGGATGGCGCATAAGTGATGACCGCCATTAGGTGAAGGGGCACTATACTTGCCCAGTGACTGCCATTTGGCGAAAGGACATAAGATGTCCAATGATGACCACCAATTGGCAAAGGGACACTAGTTGTCCAATGATGACCTCCCTTAGGTTAAGGGGCTATACATTTGCCCAGTGATGATTGCCAATTGGCGAAGGGACATTAGTTGTTCAATGATGACCACCCTTAGGCGAAGGGGCTATAAATTTGCCCAGTGATGACCACCAATTGGCAAAGGGACACCAATTGTCTAGTGAGATCTACCCATTGGAGAAGGGACACCAGTTGTCTAGTGAGGTCCTCCCTTAGGCGAAGGGACTATATACTTGTCTAGTGAGTTCAGGTACCCAATCATCGGATCACATTAATAAGTGAAAATGGCCCTAGTGGCCCCTTCGATAAAACAAATCACATAACCCACATAAGGGTCTCTGACACAATCATATCATATAGCATAGGTTACTGGATACTCTTGCACGAGTTATGTGATTTGTTTACTGGAGACCCTCACATAGGTTATATGTTTTGGATTTGACAAAGACTTTGCATGCTTCATTACATTGGGTTTTATTATGTGATAGAGACCACTTATGGGTTGACATATGACATGTAGTACTTAGCATATAAATATAGTACTTATTATGTGGCATATGCATGACTCAGTTTAGTTCACTTTGGACTCTCTTGTGGTTATCTTGTAACATGATTTACTTTCATTCCTACTTTGATTCCTTAGTTTATCTTGATTCCTTCTATTGGCTACTGTGATTATTTTTTGTTTCCTTTAGTGTTGTATAAACTGCATACCTTTTTGCTAAGCCTATTAAGCTTACCCCAATTGGTACCACCCGCAGATGTGTAGGTACACAGGTTCGTTTGCACCTTAGGAAGAGGAGGAGATGAGGAAGAGGCTTTTAAGCCCAAGGACAATACATTTCACTTCAGTTTTAGTTTACTTTATCAGTGATGTAGTACCTTGTTTATTTGAGATGGGCCCCTTCATGGGCAAGGATTATATATACTTTATGGGCAGGTGTAAGCCCCTTTCTTATGATTATGAGATACTTTTGGATGGTCATGATAGTATTATTAATTCCGCTGCACTTATTTGGTTTATGTTATTATTATTCTATTCTGCTTCGATGCGTTTATCATATGTGGATTTAAATGGATGTTAAAGGATAAGAAAACAAATTTATATGAAAATGAAAAATTATATATGTGATTAAGTAAGAGGGTTAATGAGCCACTCTGAGCTCATTGGTCTCTCCACTATGAGAAACGGGTTCGGGGAGGATCACTCCCATGTCAAGGATCCAAACTCAACCCACTTCATGGTCGCAGATTTGGGTTGTGACAATGACCATGCGACTACCTGTACTTGATCTTACAAAATATGGGTAAGCTTCTTGAATCCTCTCTAAGCTATTCATCCTCCCCACTATCTTTACACGGGTAGGAAAAGAAATGAGCCCTTGAACAAATGAAAATTGGTATGCAAATCAATGAGGATTATAAGTTTCAATATAGAAATGGTTATCCCTCCTCTATGTCAGTTCACTGCTCTGAAGACAGCAAAAATATGTCCAAGCATCCCCTGCTAATGACCCGTCATTTATTAGGGTCTGCTTTCCAAACAAGTGGTCTGGGATGATGACGAGCTTCTGGGTGAAGCAAAATAAAGTGGCAGGGCGCAACACCATCTCTGCTCACTAATTCTTTAAGGTATTAATACACGCCATCGTGCGGAGATTCTTTTCTCCTCTTTGGTAGATGGAAGGGAAATGAAGCCCCAAGCATGCACAGAAATACTAGAGGGGGAAATACATCAATTCTCCCCAATCCAATCCTCATGGAGACCCACTTCCACGATATCTCATAGGTCACTGTACAAGAAGCAAAGACTGGGGACTACCAGGTTCATGCCAATCCCATTAGCAAGGTTAGCAGCAGCGATGAATACTCCACGGCATATGCGTTCACCTACGCTATTCGTGAGAGCCCACCCGCTTAAAAAGGCAGCATAAACTCTAGCAAGGAAAGTAGGGCCATCAAGATTGATGCTTCACCAAATGTTGTGTTTTGTCCATGGCAAAGGCTTACCTTCAGTAGTTAAACCCGAAGGACTCTGGCAAATACACCCCAGTCAATTGCCATGCAAGATATTTATGTCATTAAATTCAAAGAATACCTGAAGCAGTCTTTGACATGTAGCAGAAAGCGTCTTGAAGTGCTTATTGAAGGGAATATACTCCTCCATTAGCCTTCCCTTAAAAGGCAGATGGCTTATGCCAATAAACTCTCATAGTGAGATGCCTAGCTCACCGTACTAGCATAGGAAAGTGTTGGTGTCAGGGCACCATCTAGAAATTACTTTTGCTACCATCATGTGGTGTTTGTTAAAGTTACCAATTGAACCATGCAATGCCTCAACCATCTCAATGGCATCTATTTTCGTGCGGTAGTTGTCAAGATAATGTTGGATGAAAGCTTCCCATCTACTCCCACCACTAAAAAAAAAAGAAGATCTCCTACAGATCCGGCCTATCCATTTTGCCTCTCCCAAGCCAATCTTCCAAATCAAACTTCTAAGATCGCTGGTAGTGGAGTCTTTGAGAGTTTTCCCTTCTTCAATAGAGGGAAGTAGTGTTTCACAGACTGAATTATCCCGACGAGCCCTATCATCTAAGCGACATCAACCCTTATAGACAGTTCTAATATAGTCAGGTGAGCTTGGCACATGATCAGTTACTGAGTCAACAAATTTTAGGTTGAAAAGGCTTTAGCTATGAGCCTATTTGTGAGTTTGATGAATTGAGAAAAAGCTTTCGCGGCACTCATTGGCATACAAAATTTGTCCCCTAGGAGACATTACTCTACAAAGAAAAGAAAGCTAAAATTAGAAATTAAACATGTACATTTAATCTCTTACAAATATTTACGCGAATGAGCACTTTGAGTGCGCGAATGTGACTTATGGTCTCACATTCACGCACACTTTTGTAACAATGAAAATTTGGCAGCATTACGCCTATTTGTGGGTGAATGACAAAAGATTTACCCATTCGCGCTCAACATCTTGACTAGCAAGGAGAGCACAAATGAGATGCGCCTCAACCAGCGAATGAACATAGGGAGAGCCTTTCACAACCACTGAAGCCAACTCTAATGCAATGAATGGTTGCCGAAAACCCAATCTTCGCCAGGGATGAAGACTGGAACTCTCGAATGTACCTTTGAAGATAAAATGCTCAAAACTGAGTCAAAATCTTCAAGATTCATCCCAAAATGATCGTATCCTCGAGGTCAAGCTATTCATCCAAATAAAATTAGCATTTAAAGGCTTGAAACTCACCTAAAACCAAAAGAAGGGTTTTGGGTTCAAGGAAGAAAAGGTTTACATAGAAGGATTTTGCATGGTCTGAAACGCCCAAGAATGGTGTTGATGTGGTCACCAGGATAAAAGGAACTGTTGGGAGGTTTGAAGTTGAAGATTGAATACAAAAAGGGTAAGGGTTGAAAGCTTTAAGCATTCAATAATGGCAGATTCCAACTTTTGTCTTAGATGGCTGAGGAAGACAAAGAAAAGACTTCTTATACCATGGGGGTATTCTAGTCTAACTACAATAAATTTAAAACAACTTGCCTAATTAGGAAGGGTAAAATAGTCCTTTCATTCATCAGTTGTAAAAGGAAGGTAATCAAAGAGATGTGTGCCATCAGTTATCATTATTCCTCGAAGAATGAATTTGAATTATGGTGTGCGAATGTGAAATACAAATATCATTCGCTAGAAATTTTCAAATTATGATGCGCGAATGTGAAATACAAATATCAATCGCCCATAATTATAGAGGGAATAAGGTATCTAAACATTCATTCACTAAAAATTTTTAGACTAGCGAATTACAAAAACCATTTTCATTCGCCCCCACTAAGATTAAAATTTGTTTAAAGTTAATAGGGAATAGAGTGATTGAGAGTTCTACTCGAACTTGGCAATGCATTTAGCTTCCATGATACCAAAACTTGGTTTAACTTCGTGGCTGTGTGCCTATAGAGACAATAAGGCATGGATTTTATTAAAGTATGCTCCTCATAATACCAAGAGATAACTAGCTTTGCCTAGCTTAAAAGTCTATTTCATATCAATAAATAGTGACATCTCTTTGGATAACGTATGCAAATTTTTGGAGCATTCAATTGACATAAAGGCATAAAGAACATAGAAACACAAAAAGAAAGACAATTTATTTATGAGATGTTCAAAGGATTACATATTCATCGATAAACCAAATAGAGAAAGCAGACATGTTAAAACCAGTAAAGAAAATTAAAAGAAAGCTTTGAGCCTGTCACGAAGTCCTTAAGAGAGGGGGAACTTGCTATTGAAGGACAGTCTCAGCATCAACATGCTTAGCCACATGTTCAGGGTGTGTTTCATCATTAGCATTTTCTTGTCTTGAAGCCAAAATAATTATGGCTCGAGCAATCGGATTCTCCTTGCTTTCAACAGCACACTCACTATCCTCTAAAATGGCGTCCTAAGTAGTTATGCAATCTGCGATGCACATGCACTCCATTTTGACATGATCAAAATGTTTTACCAATACTACCAGTTCCGCATCTGCAAAATTCTCCAAACAAGTAGTTTTAGCATGGTCTTGCTTCAAACTATCTTTGCTTTAGACTCTGCTATGAGTGTTTTGAGGTTAGGGTTGAACTGAGAGAGTTTCAGAGTTTCTTCAGCCTATGTTATGATAGTCGATGAATCCAGGAGAGACTCCATAGTTCGCCTAATTCTTGCATTTTTATAGTATGCCTCCAGGTCATTCAGACAAACTAGGGTATGTGATGACGCAAGTTCCTCAGGTTCCATAATTGTGAGGCATCACAGAAGATGAGCACAACCGTCAAATGCTCGTTTCACACTCTCATGAAAATCTACTAACTCATACTCATTGTAGTCCTCCGATGGTAAAACTTCTTCATCCTCAAAGGAAAGCTCTGCACAAATGAAAAACAAGTCAAAATTCAAAAATAACTCATTAATTTTATCAAAGAAAAGTACCTATTGTTGGGTCAGGGTCTGATACTAGTGTCTGGTCAAGCTCTGGTGACGAATCAGGATCTGGGATTGAATGTTTATCTTTGGAATCTGACAAGTCAATTATGGGAAGATTGTCCTCAGAGTTCAACAAGTAAATAATTATAGGCACCGGATCATGATAACGTTCCTGTCTTATGGAAAGACTTGGTCTTGGGTTGGTCCAGGACCTAAGTTTCATGTGCCTAGGAGGGATACCATCAAAAGCAGATGATTCATCCCTTCTCATGCTAGAGGACGAAATTTTGGGTGCCATTACCTAAAATAAACAAGGTTTTTTGTAATAAGAAGTAAGAACCACAAATGAAGTATATACTGGGTGAATGGACATCAATTATCCACATTCGTGCACAAAATCCATGGATCTCAACTCACGAATGAATACAAGGAGATCCATTCATAGCCCACTCAATTAGATATTCATAGGGTAAACTTGGAAACCACGAATGAGCTACTGGAGATGTGACCACCCAGGAAAAGATGATCGAAATCCTAAACAAAAGAGAAGAAGCATTTGGACTCAAAAATTTGAAATCTTTACTGAGATTCCTTCAAGATTTTACTAAAAAATTATCCTTGCCTATATAAGAAAAATCAAGCTCAAAAGAAAAGAAGAAAATATAAGGAGAAAGAAAATAGATGCTTCCTGCGTTCATAATGCTTCATATGATCTATAGAAAGAAAAGAAAGATAGAAAAAGAACAGGGAACTCACGTTTACGAAGTTGATGTCTTAGCAAGGTTTTGATTCAGAGGATAAGCTAAAGAAGAATAAAGGAGGCTTATATACTCGTGGAGGGTATATTTGTCAAAATATAGGAAATATAAAAAGTCCCGAGAACTAATAAAGAAAAAATATCGACAGAAGTAACTGAAAACCCTTATTTTTACCTCAAAAAATGCACTATCTCCTTGTTACACTCACAATGCATTTTCCAAGGCGGCAACTGTAGAAACTCAAAAGTGTGCACGAATAAAAAAATAATATAACATTTGCCACACTTCGGTTCAGTGAATGAATAGTCACAACATCATTCGCCCAAAAGCAAAGGTTCTCAGACACTTGTGTTCGCCACCAAAATTATGCATGAATGTATTGTTCATATTTGCGCAGTGTGAAAACTAGAAACTAAAATTTGACTTTATCTCTTCCTGAGGTGGTTATTTTGGATGGCCATGACTCTTATGAGTTCCCTAATTACCTAGAAGATGGAAGAGGGTGGATTCTAGCAGAATCACCTATATCTT
>JAOXJP010128399.1:0-13661 GCA_025762735.1 Platanus orientalis | reverse complement strand
GGTTTGAGGCCTCAGATGCCTTTTTTCGGGAGATAACTGATTGAAAATAAGGAAAAAATTGAAAGATGGCCACCGACCTTTCTGATTTATGATACCAGATGAATCTTTAAGAGCTTTTTGAGGGTCATTTTCTAACCAAAGGTTCCTAAAGGTTGAGAAATTAGCTATTGCCAGCTTTGAAAAATCTTTGTACCGTAATAAGTTCCTTGAAGGAGGTTATACTTAGGTCATCCAGGATCTGACATGACATGAATCAGGTGATGGGTGAAGCTTCAAAGGTTCTTTGAGGGTCCAAGGGTAAATTTTGAAGGTAAAAGGGTAAAATGGTAATTTTTTTTGCTTATGATGCTTAGCTGAGGGAAGGCTTGTGGAGGCTGGAGAATTTTGAAGGCAATGTATTTGAAAGTCTTAAATGTGGACCCTTGTAGTCTCATTGATATGTTTTGGAGAATTAGAGTTTGATCAAAAATTATTTATTTGGACTAATATTTGTGATTGTACTGCACATGGTATGATATGAATGATGCTTGTTGTAACCAAAGTATCCAGGGAAGACTTCTCAAGAGATGCCTAACCTTCTAGAGTCTAGTTTTGCTCTCCCTAAACCAAGGTTGCCTAAGTGTTGCCTTAATGTTATTTCATTCCATTAGATGACCAGAGTCAAAATTTGGGTGCTAACAACACTGTATACTCCACAACAAAATGGAATTATTGAGAGAAAGAATAGCACTTTAACTTAAACGATCAATTCTATGCTGACAAGTTCAAGTGCATATCCAAGTTTATGGGGAGAAGCCTTGCTGACTACATGCCATGTACTAAATCATGTTTCTTAGAAAACATGATGTGCTACACCACATGAAATATGGAAAGGAAGGAAACCAAATTTAGGTTACTTCAAGGTTTGGGGTTGTTTCACACAGGTTAAACTACCAAATGAACATACCTCAAATGTTGGACCTAGAGAAACAAAAAGTGCTTTTATTGGATACTCTATGATGAGTAAGGCTTACAGATTTCTAAATCTTGAAACACCCTTCCCACACACAATGGTTGAATCCATCAATTCTGAATTCTTTGAGAACATTTTTACATTCCAAAAAAGTTAGGAAATAGTGGGGATAAGAGAGCCTGAGTCTAGTAATAAGAGGAAACCTAAGAGTTTTAAGCAATTTGAACCTTAGAAAAGTGCTAGAGAAAGAAAGCCGAAGGACTTTAGTCCTGACTATGTAGTTTGTCTAGTAGAGGGTGATCTGATGTCCTATAAAGAAGCAATGTCATCCTATGATACTATCTTTCAGAAAGAAGCAACAGATGAAGAAATGTACTCTATTATTTCCAACCAAACATGGTGCTAGTGGATCTACCTCAAGGTTGTAAACTCATCGGCTATAAGTGGGTTTTTAGGAGAAAACTTAGACTAGGTGGTACAATTAAAAAGTTCAAGGCCAAGCTGGTTGCTAAAGGGTGTAGAGAAAAGGACTTTGACTACTTTGATACTTATGCCCTTATAGTAAGAATATCTATAATCAGATTGCTGATAGTGATGGCTACAATAAAGAATCTAATTATTCATTAGATGGATGTAAAAACTGTCTTCCTGAATGGTCAATTGAAAGAAGAAATTTACATAAAACAGATAGAAGGTTTTGTCATGCCAAGTCAAGAGAAGAAAGTATGCAAGTTGATAAGATACTTGTACGGATTGAAACAAGCTTTTAAGCAATGGCATGATAAGTTCTGATCGACTCTCCTTGGAAATGGATTTAAATCTAATGATGGTGACATGTGCATTTATAGCAAGACCATCATAGAGTCAGTGTGATTATCAATCTTTATGTTGATGATATGCTCCTCTTTAGGATTGATATTGACTATGTTAACAATACTAAGAAGTTTTTATCTTCGGTGTTTGATATAAAGGACTTAGGGTTTACCAAAATGATTTTGGAAGTCAAGATTATCAAAAGTGATAATGGGATTGCTATCACATAATCAGAGTACATTGAAGAAGTTCTCAAAAGATTCGATACGTATGAATGTACTCTAGCATCCATACCTGTAAACACTAGCATCAAGTTAACAAAGAACAAAGGCTATCATGTTTCTCGATACAAGTATTCATAGATCATTAGATCTTTGATATACACCATATACTACACTTGATATCACTTTTACAGTAAGAATGCTGAGTAAATACATAAGTGACCTAAGTAGCAAGCATTGGAGTGCTTTGTTTACGGTTCTAAAATACTTGAAAGGTACGATGAACTATGGGATCTATTATGGAATGTATCCAGCTATTGTTGAGGGACACAACGATGTTACTTGGAATTCAGATTTTGATGACTCTAAATTGTGAGAACCTGGATTTACACATTAGCGGGAAGTGTGGTCTCCTGGAAGTCGAAGCAACAAACGTGTTTGACTCATTCAACAATTGTGTTAGAGTTTGTCACACTCTTTTCAACTGGAGAGGAAGTAAAGTGGTAAAGGAATGTATTGGTAGACATATCAATTTGGACTAAGCTAGTTCCACCTATAACCATATACTGTGATAATCAAGTAGCTCTGCTAAAAGTGTATAGTGAAAACTATAATGGAAAGTCTAGGATGATACGATTAAAGCATAATCATGTGAGGGATCTGATAACCAATGGCATATCCATACAATATGTAAAGTTCAATTAGAATCTGGCAGATCCTTTATCCAAAGGCCTTGGAAAGGAGTTAACCTCCGAAATTTTGAAGGGAATGGGACTATTAAGCCTATAAGGTTGTACTAGTGAACATCCAATCTAGTTGTTCAAATTCAATAGGAAACCGACCTGACTGCCCAAAGGTTCAATAGGCAAACAAGCCATGTATTTTTGAAAAGCATAAATGTTTTATTAATGAATAAGTCCATCATATGGCAATCTTGTAGTTGGTTATTTTGTAAATGAGTAGTGCTTAAGCCTATAGTCAAAACTACAAATCAGAGGATGAGAACTAAGTTCTCTTAATGAGTTATGGTGGACTCTAGGTGGGTTGGAATGATATTCGTATTGAGTTGAAACGTACTCTGGAAGAGTTAAAAAATACTCTAGTTGAGCTGAAACATGCTCTGATTGGGTTGAAACATACCCTAGGGAAGCTGAAACATGCTTTAAATGGCTCTTGAAAGAGTTCCTTAAAACCCTAGTTGTTTATGCCAAATTAAAAACTCACATTTCTAAGTGTGGAAGCTCGTAAGTTCTTATGAGTTTTAGGCTATCTCTAGAGTGCTCAGTAAACCTGGGATAAAGCAGAGACTTTAAAGTGTTGAGCTTCATGTTATATAAATCCTCTCAAGAAGACTATGTGTGCAGCAAGCTGAGTCTGTCAAAAGAGATACTAGTTCTAGGGTACTCCACTACGTTCCTAGACAAATAACAACTTGTTACACAAGGTGCTGGCTCCAGGGTCATCCACCATGCATTGAAGCACAAGGGACCTCGTTTATTACCCAATAAATACTTATTTTTTGAAATTTAAAAAAAATAAGTCAGGGATTGTTGAAAACGAAGCCTTAAAGGCTCCCCTTGTTTTAACGTTTTCAAATGTTGTTTTTGAAAATTTCTCTATTGTTTTAGTCCCTTATCGGAAAATTCCAGAAGTGTTTTGCATCTTATAAGTAAACACTCTCCTCTCCTTTGTGTATTTTGAGCCAGCCCTCTATCTCTCAGTTTGCTAAGGTGTAGCAAGGTGCATAGCACCTTGTGCACACACGCAAGGGCATGGGTATAGGTATGGGTATGGGTGACAGCAAGGGCTTGGGCACAAGGGTGCTTAAGGTACACTTTGCACTTCGCATATGTGCATTGTCACGAGTTGCATTGAGTCACAAAATTCATTTTCAATGGTCCAGATCAGATCTTGGATTGATCGTGATTAACTGTGCATCGTGAAGGAACTTGGCTCGCAAGCAAACCAAGATGAACTGCGAAGGACCACTTTGTGAAGAAACCGAACCTCACAAAAGAACCGGACTGCTAAGGGACCAAACCTTGCAAAGGAACCAGAACGTAAAGGGACTAAACCTCACTAAGGAACAGAACCTCATGAAGGACCGGACTGTGAAGGAATCGAACCTTGCAAAGGCCCACCTCGCGAAGGAATGGGCTTCTTTGCAGTTGACCCTGGATTGATAGGTTTAGAGGCCCATGTTGTTAGTTGGCTCACGAAGGGAAGCCCATGTCACCTAGATTAAGTTCCATAGGAATTTGGACACATTAGGCGAGTGTGTAAGAGTGGTTCAAAGGCCATGATTACCCAAAAATTATATAAAAGGCTCTAAAGCCCAAAGAGAAATCACTTGGACAAGGAGCCCAAAATCAAAGAAGGGAAAAGAAGAAAATAAGAAGAAGAAGAAAAGAATAGGAAAAAGAAAGAGAAAAGGCAACTCTTGCAGAGCTTTTTCTCTTCCATTTTTCTTTCTCTTTTTCTCTAGTTGACCTTTGGATCAACACCTCCCTAGAGGAGTTCTTGCTTTACATCCTTGGGTTGAAAACCACCTCCTTGAAGTGTGTTCTCTTTGAAGAACCTCCAATTCGGTTGATGGTGTAAACAATGTCTTCTTGACTTGTTTCCCATATATGATTAACAACAAGTTCATGGGGAAATTTTGCCAAAATTTTTACAAAATTTGAATAAATTTTCAAGGACATTCTTGACCACCGACTTTCTAAGGACAATAGGTTACATGGGGAGATATCATAAGTCTCTATTGGGCAGTGCAAGCCTTTGAGAGATAGGAGTTGATTCTAAGCTTAGTTGTATCTCAGAGGTAGCTTGGCATGTTCCCTTTGCACATCCTAGTGGGAGGCCTCGACTATCTTCAAGAAACGTGACAATGGCATCTCTATGACTCAGATCACTAGGCTTAAATTTATTAAATTAAATTTACTTTGACTTTAAAGTTTGTGAACTTAAAGAGACTAATTGAGATTATTGGATTCATAGATCCAACAGCATGGGTATACCTAAGTTCTAAACCTTCTAAGGTCTACACTAGCTATCAAATGATAGCTATACTTAATGTATTCTTTTTTTATTAAAAATGAAACAATAAAGGAAGAGGCTTCTTTCATCTAGAAACACTACTGGTCTACCAGATACTAAGTGCAAGAGGATTATTAGTGTAAGTTTTTGTTTAAATTTTATGTTGCAGTTGTTCAAAGAAAATTTTAATTGAAAATTCAATAACTAGAAAAGGCATTATCAAATACTAATTTTAATTAACATTTGAAGAATAGGATACATATCCTCAAGATTTGTAGTCTCTAGAAAACTATGATTCTTTTCTCCATTGGGTTGGCCTAATGGTTGAAGTAGCTTGATCCTTGATTGATTACCAAGCATCATTGATTTAAGGTCAGAAGAAGCTTTATATCAAGCTGATCTTTGCCTACTTTGACTGAATTGCTTTGCAAATGCATGCTACAGAAGTTGGTGAATCCCGTAGTTTATTGAGGCTGACCTTGTAGATGAATCTCTAGAGCTATTGTGTGGAAGAACTCTAGACCTTCTATAGATGTGAAAGCATTAGCTAAAAGTCTCTCGTGTAGAATGCCTCTTCTTTTACAAACTTTACATAAGAATGTCATCTTCGATGTGTAGATATTAAATAGGGAGGGTCCCATTGGGGTCCTTTCTCTTGGGCATTGGGCTTTATACAAATTGGGAGTTTTGTGCTACTGATACCGGTTCAACCAAGACCCTTTGTGATTTGGTTTATACTTTCTCAACTTGGGCTCTTGTTTGGGGTCCAAGGCCATGGCTCACATGGCCTACAATAAGGGCTGCACACTAGGCTGGCTTGGCTCAGATTGAAACATGGCCTGAAAAAGCCCAGCCTGAGTTCTAACCCAAATTCAGAGACATGCTTAGGCTTGCTCACCTTCTTTGACGTAAGTTGGAAGATAACATTTTTTTTTTTTTTGGTAAGGAGCGTTAGCTCAATTTCATTCAACAGGAAAATCCTCATGGTTACAAAAATCCAATTCTACAATGGAAGAAATTCTTTGAGGAAAATTGTACCATTCCATTTGAGAGAAACATGTTCCTTGGATGTTATAGCAACCATTGCATGGGCTGTTTTATTGCAATCTCTAGGAACATATGAAATGGTAAAGTGAGGAATTAGGGATAGAATGCCACAACAGTTTGAAATAATGTTTTTGATTTTCTGAGGATGAGTCCCTCTGCCAATGAGCAGCTTCACAATTGTCAGATTACCCCTTCAAGAAGTATCGGCAAGTCGGAAAATTCTTTTGCCAATAGGATTCCCAAATAGAATGTTATAGCTTCAGCTTCTTCCAGTTCACATGGGTGTAATTCTTTAAATTCACCTTGAATAAGGAGCCTTTATAGTCTTTGATTAGAGCAGTCGTTGCACATTGTCTTCCTATTGTACCATCAACATTGATCTTAAGAGAATTTCTAGGAGGCGGTTTCCACTTGGAGTGAATGTTGTCTTCCAAGTTTCCTAATGCGCCATCTAGGTTGAAGCTTGGAGTATTAGAATCAGGGTTGTAATCTTTGATCATTGATATGGTATTAGTAATTATGGATTCAGTTTCCAATTTGTGTTCAAAAATTAGTTTATTCCTTGCCTTCCAGATGCACCATAGGATAATGGCTCCGTGATGAAATATTATGAGATGAGGGGGTGAGGATAACCACTCCTTAATCCAATCATGAGAAGATTTATGGTTTTCTCCTAATCTGAGACCGAGAGGTGGTCTGAACCACACCACTTTAGATAATTCACATTCAAAGAACAAATCTTCAGAGGACTTGCTCACCACTCCACATACTAGACATAATGGATCATAACTAGACATAAATCTTGCCATGGAGCTCTTTACCATTGAGGCATCTCCAAATAAACAAGAGAACTTAGGGGGGGGGCACACTTTTCTCCTTCCATAGATTCAACCAAAGTTTTCTATCTTCTTCATTTTTAGATAAAGTGGATCCAACCGATTCACAAATTAACTTATAAATAGATTTGGTTGAGAATTTACCTTATGGAGTTTTGGTCCATATTAGCCTATCTTCCTTCTATGACACATTTTTGGGCAGATGAATTTGCAGAATCTTGGACGTTGTGACTTGATCCAAGTGAACTCTGATGAATTCTTCCTTCCATGTCCTGCAATCTCTATCAGTAATCTCATGAACATTCTTGACACCTCCCAAGTTTGAGTCAAACAATTCTATGACAATTTTTGAGTTTAGGATCCATGGATCATGCAAGATTTTGGTGTAGGAGCCAATCACAATCAACCAACAAGCTCGTTGTTTCAAAATATCTTTGCATTTCATTATGTCTACTCAAGTATATGAAGCAGTTGATGATCATTTCCCTGTCCAGAATAGTTGATTTCTGAGGTATTTTTCTTTCAGGATTTTTACCCAAATTTCATCTTGGTTTTCAATGAATCTCTATCCCAATTTTGCTACTAATGATTTATTTAGAACCTCCATATCTTTGATTCCCAAACCCCCTTGGCTTTTCCTATTTTGAAAGTGTTTCCAATTTTTGAAATATAAGTGGTTTCCTCCTTTGAAACCCAACTAGAGATCCCTTTGAGCAGAGTTGATTCTCCTAATTATCTCCTTTGGTATCATACTTATTGCCATGTGGTACACCGGAATAGAAGCTAGGACTAATTTAATCAGAATCATCCTTCCCACATGAGATAGAATCTTTTCCTTCCATGCAGATAGTTTTGCATCCACCTTCTGAATTAAGAATTAGAACATACTCTTTTTCAACTGATTAAGCAACAATTGAGAACCGAGGTGCTTTTCATTTTCTTCATGCTTTGAACGCCCATTAAAGATAATAATTCTTCTCTTTTTCCTTGGCTAATGTTTCTGCTAAAGTGCATTGATGATTTTTTTAAGTTGATTTGCAGTCCCAACCACTTTTCTTAAGATTCCAATATTTCATTAATTTTATTGATGGTATTACTATTGGATCTGCCAAACAACAGTAAATCATCAACAAACATTAGGTGGGAAATATATGGCATATACCTGTTAATTCGTAGGCTTGTGAGTTGGGAGCTCAACTCCATTTTGGATGCAAGTTGAGAGAAGACTTCAGCATAGATAATAACAAGATATGGAGAAAAAGAACATCCTTGTCTAATTCCTCTTTTGGGTTTATAAATCCCTCTCGCACTCCATTAATAATGATCGAGAAGGTGGTAGATGTAACTCCTTCCATAATTAGGTCCACTACTAATTGAATGAATCCAAACTCCTGAAGAGCTTTTTTTAGAAAGTCCCATTCAATTTTGTCATTAGCCTTGGACATATTAAGTTTCAAGGCAAAGGCAACCCTCTCTTCCTCTCATTTTTTTCCAAGGAATGGAATAATTCCTTTGCAATGATGATATTATCAATAATTTTTCTTCCAAGCACAAATACACTCTGAGAAGGAGAGATTAGTCTATGTAAAATGGACCTTATTCTATTTTCCAGTATTTTGGATATCACCTTATACAAAACATTGCATAAGGCAATTGGCCTATAATCATAAGGAAATTCATCTTGTGCCTTTTCTGGGATCAGAGCAATATTACTATGATTGACAGATCCTGGGAAATGTTTCTCTCTAAATAAATTTTGGGCGTACCTGACCACATCAGTGTTGATTGTCTCCTAGCATTTATGATAAAACAACGTGGGAAGACCATCCGGTCCTGGGCTTTTAGGGGGCTCATAGCAAAAATGACCTCTTTGATTTCTTCCATGGAAGGGAGTCTAGATATGTCTTCATTTTCTTCTTCTATTACTGACACACTTGTCACTTCAAGCTCCTCAAGCATTGCATCAGAGTTGGATGAAGAGAAAATGTTCTTGAAATAATTGATGAAGATAGAATTTATTTGCTCAGGGTTTTCTTTCCAGTCCCCATCTTCTAATTTGATTGCAATTATTCTATTTTTTTCTTCTTCTGTTGAGACATGAGGAATAAAAGAATATTGTATTTTTGTCCCCTTCTTTTATCCAAAAAATTTAGGATCTTTGCAACCAGAATAGCTCCTCATTTTAAAGGGAACTCATTGTATTTCTTAATTAGATCATTCTCCTCTTGTCTGCCAGCATCAAAGATAGGCCCAAATTGAATTTGAGATAGTTTATCCCTAATATAATTAAGGTCCTTCTAGATATTGCCAAAATTTTGTCTACTCCATTTAGTTATACCTTTTTTAATTCATGTAACTTTGAGACCAGGTCTTCATTATTGCTCTGACTCCATGCCTCTAAGGAAAATTCATTAAAATTTGCATGGGTGGTCCACATTGCTTCAAATTGGAATGGTCATTTATTTCTCTTCCTTCTTGACTTCTCTAGGTTTAACAAAATAAGGTTGTGGTCACTATTTATTGCCGACAAATGTAAGAACCAGGAAATTGGAGTCTCCATCTTGTGTCAGTAAAAGCTCTGTCCAATCTTTCGCTTATAAGGAAATGTGATCTTCTTCTATTTGACTAGGTACAAGTAGGTCCAGAGAAGCCTAAATCAAGTAGTTCGCATTGGTTAACCATGCTTCTAAATTCCCTTTTACATTGGTCAAGCATAGAAAATCCTCCTTTTTTGTAGGATTTAGAATTGCATTTAAATCGACAATACTATAGCATGAAAGGTTGTAAGAATTTGCAAAACATTTAATTTTAGTCCAGATTTTGTTTATGTCATTTTTCCTTGGACAACCATAAACACCCATTAATCCCCATTTTTGAAAATTTCCACAATTCATGATCTCAACAGTGATCAAATTTCTTGATGATTTGAGTACATGACAATAGATTGTGTCATCACAGAATAACTAGAGTCCCCCAAATCTACTAGTAGATGGCACAACACAAAAGTTAAAGTTACCAATTTTTTCAATGACCTTTTTTTTATCTTAAGGCAATTTAGTCTTAGATAGAAAAACAATGTTGGCTTGAGTTTCCTTGAGTAGTGATTTTATTGTCCTTACTATTAGGTCACTGCCCCGTCCCCAACAGTTCTAAAATAAAACCTTCATTTTCCTTGTGGTTGTTTAGGGCTGGCCGCCACCTGTGGTGACCCGAAACCCATATCCAAAGGAAACCAATTTCAAGACATGACATCATTCATTCAATATTGAGGTATTATAATTACATGTAAAAAATATATATTTTCCTTATCATTTACACACTTTTATCAATTTCTATCCATAAATTGTCTTGTTGCACTCATGTACATTACCACAAGTTCAATCCATTCATCACATTCAATCACTTGTAGTAGAATAGTAAGCTAACACCTCAACTATATTCATATAAGATCCATAATGAATCTGAAACATAAATCCTGTAACCACCACTCAACCCATGCTAAAAGACAACAATTTCATACTAAAGTATTGAAACTGAAATCAACTAACTATTACATCTCTTGAATAAATAACATTGTTCGAACTAAAATTTGAAACAATAAACTGATCATCTCTCCATTTTAACAACTAAGAGCCACAATCCTCCACGCATCATCTTTATTCCTACTCTAACTCTTCTTCCTCTTCGTTTCCTGTGTAGTATTAAGTGAGTTTGGAAAACCCAGTAAAAAAGATGCAATGTTATATAGAATGTTATGGTCAAGACTATAGCACGATACGGATCAAAAATCATAAAACAAAGTATAAGTAGATGAGACAATAAGAGACAATAAAATAACAGTATAATACTAATTTCTCATACTACTTATACAATATCGTATAATATTAATCTTATAAACATAGCATTCTTTTACCTTTGTTCTTTCATTTTACTTTCATTCCTTTTCTTATCACTTTTCTTAACATGTAGCATTCTTACTTTCCCTCCTTGCATATTTCAAATTTTAGTATTTCTTTAAGTTTTACTTTTTTTTCATTCATTCATTCTTTCACGTAGCATTCAGACATTCACATATAACATTTTAGTAGTCTCATGCCAAAGACAATGCATTACAATACGATGTCATATCAACCTATTTACCCATGGCAAAAGGATATGTTCAAGCCTCGTTATCCCTGGTAAAGGGTTTGTTCAAGCCTCATTACCTCCGGTGAAGGGTTAGCCCAAAAACAACACCCCAGTAAAAGGGTCACTTACACCATAAGCCAAGTGCAATGGGCATCATCACAATAACCTTTGGATGATGAAGGGTTGGCATGGAAACCAAACATATCATGTAGCTTTTCAGAGATCATATCTTTCACAAATTCATATAACAGAGTTCAGAACTTTAACAATTTAAATTGCTGAGATCATATCAATAACAATTTAATCATCTTACATATACCCCTACATATAGTAGTAACTTGATCTAGCATTTAACAGTACCATATTACTTTCAAAACAAGAATTTGTTTAACCATCCTAAAATAATCTTCAGATTTATTTTTAAAATCTCATGTTATACATATAACTTACCTCATTAATCTTCTTTACCGATCATTCTATAACTCATATATAGATATAAATGACCTATAATAAGATTCAACAATATGGTGGTACATATACTATTTTGCATAAAACTTTACTCATATACATATGCTTTCATTCTTGAATCAAGATAAAATACAAGGATCAGATGCAAGTTCAAAACATATATCTACAATAAATTAAATCCATAATTTTCATATAAAAATATCAGACTTTTCCTCACTTAGCCTATTTTCATATTTTTAAAGAACTTAGGCTTTCAAAACTTAAGAAAAACTATTGAATCCTTTAATATTTAAGAACCCTAGATCAAAAAATATAGATTGCATCATTTCTTACCTCTATGTTGAATCATAACTTTGTTCCTAGCTTTGTTCTTCCAAAAAATCTCCAAAATTCTTTAAACCCTAGTTGTTTCCTTGTTTTTCCTTCTCTCCCTCTTCCTCTACCTCTTTTGGGTGTAAAATGAGGGTATTAGGGTTCCCTTAGTGTATTTATAGTGTTTGGGGTCGAGTTGGGTGGATCCCACACTCCCCAAATTGAAAAAATCATCTTTTTTCTCAACAAAAATAGCAATCTAGGCATTTGGATTGATCCTAGTTCGATCCTAGATCTAATTGATCCAAATGAACAGGTTCTTCTCATCTTTTACCCCTTCGCACTAAAATTCCTATAACTCTCCCTAAAAAACTCAGAATCATTCGTCGTTTGTTGTGTTGGAAACTAGACTTTGAGAAATTTCCAAAAAGGTATATAGTATCCTCTAATTCACTCAAGATTCATGTCAATGGGCCTAGGAAGTTACCTTAATTTTGTGGGCCTGTCAACACCGACTCTTTGTGGGAGAATTGTCATAACTTCTTTTAGGAGTATTGTAATTGCACACCATTTGATGGGTTAGAAAATAAACTCCTAGATATTTCTATAGATATATAATTTGTACTCTAATTCACTCAGGGTTGGTATCGGTAGTCCCGTGAAGTCACCTCAAATACGCAATCAAGAAAACTCTCAAGCTAAACAAGTCCAAGACCTAACTTGAGTCTTACACTTCTAACTTAGTTCAATGGGTTCCTAAACCACTCTAAGGTCTATATAAACATGTGAAGTAGAAACTTTACCCTTAAGTGTGTTAAATTATATTTTTATCCTTTTAATGTAATGCGGGGTATTACATCCTACCCTCATAAAAATTCAGTCCTTGAATTTATGCATACCTTGGTTTTGGAATAGATGTGGATATTTCACCTTCATGTCATCCTCACCTTCCCAAGTAGCCTCCTCGTTGGTATGGTTATGCCATAGAACTTTCACATAGGAAATGATCTTAGAACGCAACACTTGCTCCTTGCGTTCAAGGATTTTAATAGGTTGCTCATCATATGATAAATCAGTCCTGACTTGCAATGGTTCATATTCGATGAAATGTGATGGGTCCATGACATACTTTCTCAGCATCGACATGTGGAATACATTGTGAACATGTGCCAAATCTAGTGGTAATGCCAACTCATAGGCAACCTGTCCAATCTTCTTCAGAATCTCAAAGGGTCCAATAAATCTGGCATTGAGTTTATCCCATTTACCAAACCTCATTACACCCTTAGCTAGTGAGACTTTTAGAAAAACATGGTCACCCATTGCAAATTCAAGATCCCATCATCTTTTGTCTGCATAGCTCTTCTGTTGGACTCTATGTAGTCAAAAGCCTCTCTCTAATCAGTCAGATTTTCTCGGTAGTGATTTAAACCAACTCTAGTCCAAACAACTTCCGTTCACCAACTTCTTCCCAACAGATGGAAGTTCTACATTTTCATTCATAAAGAGCTTCAAATGGTGTCATTTGTATGCTCGCCTCATAACTGTTGTTTTAAGCGAATTTAACCAATGGCAAGTGTTCATCTCAGCTCCCTTTCAAATCATAAATGCATGCTCTAAGCATGTCTACTAATATCTGAATGGTCCATTCCGACTATCCATCTGACTATAGATGAAAGGCCGTACTAAAATTCAGGTTAGTACCCAAAGCATGCTGCAAGCTTTTCCAAAATCGTGATGTGAAATGTGGATCCTGATTAGACATAACTCTAACTAGAATACCATGAAGTCTCACAATCTCATCTATGTACAACTTGGCCAACTTATCAAGTGGGTAATTTACTTTAA
>JAOXJP010128398.1:0-27645 GCA_025762735.1 Platanus orientalis | reverse complement strand
ACGTAGCACGAGTGCCGCACAGTCTCTGGAGCTTGGAGAAGCTGAGTCCGTGACAGTAAGCCTCATAAGCATGAATATTTAATATAAATTAAATACATAAAATGCATGACGTATATAAATAATAAAATCAAGGAATGAAAAGGAAATGCATAACAAAGATTAAAGTAATTAAGTTTCAAAAGGAAACACATGATAACTGAAGTATTATTTAAATATTATAATTAAAAATTAAAAAAAAAATTAAGTCTAAATATTGTGAAAGGAACATAATTTTGGATTTGTGAAGCATATTGCTCCTAAAATATCATGGTGTGAGGCATGTGTGTCATATACCTCACACTTAAGGCTTATGCATTAAGCCTCGAAGCATATTTTCTTAAACCCTCACTGCGTGGCAAACCATTATTCTGGATCTACTAACATGACAAACAACTTAAACTTAGAACCCTATGCAGTGAAAGCTAATTATGATTTCACCAACCTGGTTTGATTGGTTTTCTTTTGATTATATGAGCCAAAGGAAAAGGTGCGTGCCCATTAACAGTCTGAAATAACTTATATCAAAGTTCTGAGAGAAGAGCATCAGTATACATTGACGTTTTCAATTTTTTTTTTTGATAAATTATACATTGATGTCTTTAATCAGCAAACCTTGAGCACCGACGCAAGCATATTTCTTGCAGACCCTTTTAGTTTTACTAATTTATAGGGCTACAAGTGTGTAATATTATTGGGGACATAAGTTCTTTAGGAATCATTGCTTACCTTTGAAATTAAAAACTTTTGATGTTGAAAAGCTGTAATGAATTGGGCGACCTGATAGAAAACAACAATATCGCTGTGCTGAATTGCATGTTCTTTTTTAATATCCTCACAAATTGACTGCATCAGAACTGATAATCATTGAGTTAGGCAATGAGAAAACACATCCTTTGTAACATGGAAAAAGAAACTAAGCAAATACTGAACAACCTCTGTATACCCATCTCATTGTAAATGGCATACCATTATAACCACCCAACAGTAGCTGATCAACAAAATCATGAAGCAATTCCAAAATGTTCTCCTTTGGCAAGGATAATCTTCCATGGTCCCACGCAATTCTTTTTATAGGTCCCCGTTGAACTCTATGAGGTTTGAGCAGGCTATCACGACATGCAGTTCCAGGGTTTCCCTTGAATAATGCTTTAGAACCATCCTGTCACAGAGAACTTAGTGGAGTTACAGAGTGAAAGATAAACACTTTGCAGGGATCAGCAATAGTGACAGCCTCATACCACAGAAAGCCTAGTAAATGTTCCACTGAATTGTGAATGGCGATCCAAATTTTGTAGTCTAGTGAGCCTTCTTTTTTCCTCTTCCTCCTTCATGATGGACTCGAGAGAGTTAAGAGACTCTTTTACATTTTCATCCACCTACACAATAAGAACTTGCTAAAATTAAAGTTTTTTCTGCATGCATGACAAATACCTGTGGTAATCATGAACCAAGTTGAATAGATGTAAGAGAGAACACCCACAAAGGATGAGATGAGCTCAGCACCAAAAAAGTGAACATTTCTACCAGTGAAGATGAGCTAGAGATACCAAAATTACTAGCATTCAGCTGAGAAGCTAAGAACAATTACCGCTAGCTCAACAGCCTAGACTCTAATATGAGACTTTTAAAAGAGAAAAGCATCAGCGCCCTGACTGCATTAGCTTATACTTCATGTTTTGTTACTTCATTTTCTTCTTTTGAGTGATGCGACCTATTATCCTTTGATGAGAATCAAGTTGCCAATCATAATACTGATGGTCTAAAGACATAGAGCCGCAGGCCCACAAAAATTCCCCATAGCCCATGTGTGGATCACACAGAACCTTCAAGGTGGTCTTACAAGTTGTGATAGCACTAGAAGTACTCTTTCTAGTGGGCAGCATTACATAGGGAGTCTTCAGGTCATAGCTTGCTTTAATCCATTTTCTTAGTTTTCTATTACTAAATCTAAATGAAACTTGGACTAGTTTGACTCATTGACCATACGGATGATGTACTAGTCTTATCAATAATTTTATTTAAAGTAGGAGAGTCTATTTAGTTTATTTACACTTCCATTCTGTTGTTTAGGAGTTTATTGAAGTTCTAGTTGATTAGAAGTTGAAATTTGGCCTTTAGTTACTTAGTTGTTGACTAAGAGTCTTTATTCTTTTCTAAGTTATAGTTATAATCAATTTTTTTATTAGGGCTGTACTCCCCCTATATCTATACAAGCAGGGGCTAATTCTATGTAATTTAACAGATGATTATTAAAAGAAATTTTACTTAAGCTTTTGCTTAACTTTGTGTGTGGGATACTATACATGTCTTCTCATCATCAGGGTTATTCTTCATCGATTACTTAGTCGGGAATTAGCACTACATTGGTTCTTGATCCAAAAAGAAAAATTGTATCCTTCCAATTATCCATCTTATTTAATTCTCTGATTCTAGATTTAGCTCCCTAGGGTCTTGAATTTAGATTTTTAATTTACAGTCTATATTCAAAATCGTATTCTCATTCTTATTCTTGAACTTAAAGCTAAACTTTTATCTTTCTATTTCCATTATTATTAGTTATTTCCTAGATCCTTTTTATCTTTCAATTTCCATTATTATTAGTTTATTTCCTAGATCCTTTCTTTCAACTAGTTCTTAATCATCCCCTACACCTACATTAGTTAAACCCTAATTTCCCTAGTTCTCTTGATCGATTTCTTAACTCATAATCCTATCAATATTGATATTATCTTCTGATTTTCAAAACACTAGACCATCTACTGTCAATTGATCATCCCTTTATCCTCAAATTCTTGTCTAATTGATTTGAGGATTAAAACTTAGCCAATTTCTCTTAAAACCATAGCATTTAAATTATTGATTCCACTTGCAAGATCATATTAGCCAATCCCTTTGATTGTACTGCATCATCCTTACTAGAAGGATATCGAGAGGAGAAAAATGGAAAAACCAACCTTGGAGCCCTTTCGGGATGCTTTGACAATCAACTCTGGTTCTTGGCCAAGAAAGATGTAATGGAAAGTCTCCAATAAAAGCAAGTTATCTTGACTGAGATAGCAAGAGGAACCACCAACATGCTGTGTCAGAACTAAGATAATATCCATTACATTCTCCTGAAACAAGAGCTCTAGAAATCTGTTTCTCAAGGACAAAAACTGAGTGGCAGCTCCTGATGCCTTCTGCTGCAATGATATGTCTTGGATAGCTAGAATGTTACGAAATAGGGTAAGCACCAGCTGGACCAACTTCCAGTCATCCTCTGTGAATACCTCACTGCTTGACATTGGATAAGACATAAAATGGATGTCACAAGAACCCGAGTAAAAGCAGGTGAAGCCCAAATGTATTTAAAGAAAACAGGAATCACAAAGTATGTTGGCAAAATGAATAACAAAATACACAATTTATATAATAGAGCAACATGATTTACATAATAAAGAACAGAAGGAGTGGGGAGAAATGGTTAGAATTGAAATTATAGACTGATTTTAGAGGACCACATATGTGTGGCCCACACCTTCAGTCTTCCCTAACTGCATTCCCGAGCATATGACAGAAAATGGTAGGCCCAATTTTATTTTAAAATAATAGTGAAATAAAACACTGCAATAGGGAAGGTATACTAGAAAATAAACTGTTGATGTTCTATCTTAAACAGAATGCATCTAAGATGAATATATTTCTCATATGGTGTAAACTTGACAAACTACGAACATTCCCAGCATAATCCTGTCAGGAAGATGGGAATCAAATTCAAAGAGCAGGGAGGATCAAACTTCATAGGCTTGGGATGTTGCAAAATGATGGAGTGGATCTTAGATAAAGCAATTAACCATATCTCCTAAAACCCTAAGGTCATAAGAAAGGTTGGAGTTAATATACTTAATATATTTCAACACTCTCCCGTAGGAGGGACACTCCTAGACAATGAACACGGGGGAGCTAGGTGCGAGAGCAATTAACCGTTTCTCCTAAAACCCTAAGGTTGTAAGAGAGGTTAGAGTTAATATACTTAACATATTTCAACAGTGGAAACTTATTAATATTTAGTCAGGGAACTCAACAAAGAAGAACATTGCAAGAAAGACGAATGCGTATCTATTAACTCTAATAAAGTTGATGCCAGCAACTATCCTAAATCTTTGTTGACTTGATCAAGCAAAACTATTCCTGCAAAAGGCTGAATTCTGTCAGTGTTCTAACTAGTGGCATTCTTTTATTGTTTATGGGAAGAAGATAAGATAGATTCTTTTGTGGGAAAAGTATAAAGACAGTGTCAACTTAGAAACTTGAAAGTAGATCAAAGTCGGAGTCATTTCATGGCCATTTAATCACAAAAAGTTCTCATTTAATGAAGCCAATTTGTGCAGAAGTTGACTGCCCTTTAACATGAGTGGAGGGGTGGGACAATCCCTCAAAATTGGCTAATAAGGTTTACGACAATGCCACCATTTATCAACTTTGTGGGTCTGAAACGTCAAGGCAGCCTTATCAAAATTTACCAGATAGTTTGAAGTTGACTGCCTCAGGCAACGTTGGCTAAAGAAACAAATAAAACTCATGGCTATTCGTTTGGGAAAATAAGGTAGATTGAAGGCAAAATAAATAAATAAATAAGGCCGTGTTTGGCAGCCACCCGGAATGAAATCATTTCATTTCAAATTCTTAAGGCATTGGAAGCCATAATGTGATGGTTGAAAATGAACTCATTTAGATTCATATTGATATGTTAATGGATTGATTTTCATTCATCACCAAAATACGAATAATAACATATAGCATTTCATTTTATTAAAAACCTAAGATGACTTCATATCTAGTTTTAGTTAACAAATCAATATAAATCTGAATGAATTCAGTTTAAACCACCACCTTATGGCTACAAATGCCTTGGGAATTTGAAATGAAATGATTACATTACAGATGGCTGCCAAACACGCCATAAATAAAAATAAATAAATAAAATTATAGTATGGATTTCTAGGTTACCGTTCCAAGTTCTCCAGTGGGTCTTCTAGGAGAGAGACGATCACGGCGATGGTTTCACTACGTGTAATTGAAGCCTTTATGCCCCACAGATACTCTATCTGTTGGGAGATATCGTTGGATGTGGGCTCGATAGGCATTGTAAGAAAAACCAAAACCTTCACTGCAAAACCCCAAAAAATAATAATAATTCCATCTAAATGAGCACTTCTGCTTATAAGAACAATAAGGGCGGAAAAAGAAAATATAGATATAGAGAGAGAGAGAGAGAAATTACCTGCATTAATCACCAATCCACGATCCACCTGGCAGTGTTCGATGATCGGTATCAAATCCTTCGAAACCGTGTTCCATTTGCAGATCTGCTTGAACACGTCTCGTGTCTGTGGATCGTCTCGTCTCAAAAACCTCTGCAGATCCTTCAAATTATCTGCAATCGAAATTGGTGAGAAAATAATTTAAACAATTGTGAAGTTGTCATCGCCAAAATCCAAACCAATTTCCAGCCAACAGAGGTATAAGAAGAACATTGAACTATAATATAATCAAAACATACCTAAGCAGAATTCACTTGGCGTGTAACCGATCCGAGCGCCATTATCGTCCTCGTCGATGAGTCCGAGATCAGCACAAATGGTGGATAATCCTTCCCAATCCATGTTTTGGGAGCTCGATCGAGTAAAGGATTAGGGTTCTGAGAACGATAGAATAAGAGCTTTTATCCGATTAAAGTGTGACGATGTGAGAAATCGAAGAACGAAAGGATTAGAAACAGGAAATGAGATCTGGGGATTACTTTCAAAATGAGAGTGACTATTTGTTATTTATACTTGAGGGCCTTGTGGCGCCAAAGGAGCTGCATTTTTTCCCGCGCTTCTGATATGTGCAGAGCGATCGGGTGGGCTGTCGCTTGAGTTACGAACGAGCGCCCCGGAGAAAACTCGTAATTTAAGGCCCGACCACGGTCCAACTTGATTGGACTGGCCTCAGTCCAATCCAAGGCCCATTAACGTTATACATCTATCTATTGGCCCAAAAAATTAGGTATTCATCCATGAACGAATATGTGCGAATGGAATCAGGCGCCGACACATCAGCGCTAAAAAGTGATAAACACTCCCAAAAAGTATAAGTCACTTTTTTGGTGCTGATGTGGCCACCCCTGACACCATTCGTTCAGGGGGTGTTAGTACCTGAACATGACGTAAGCTTAAGATAGAGCTTAAGCTCGGACCAGACAGATCTGGAATCAGGCTGGCCGGCCATATATGCAGCCCTAGGAAGTACAGGTTGTCTTATTCTCTAATTCCTTCTATTAAGAACCCGCCCTCTCGTAAAAAAAAAAAATAGATCCACAACAAACAACAACAAGGGCAAAAAATGAGATAACTGGGACTAATTAAAAAGAGAGATCATACTTGAAGAACACCTTAGGTCAGTATGGCATACGGGGCTGACACAGCAGTGCCGGAAACTGAAAAGGATCGCCCAAAAAGTGTAAAACACTTTTTCGGCACTGATGTATTCACCCGCGATGCCATACTGACACGAGAAAATCTTCTGCATCAGTAGCAGGTGCACTCTCTCACAGGGGATGTGGGCCCCAAACAAAAGTGCGCGAGGCTCACACCTGCCTGTGAGAGGGCACACCCTGCTCCGGTGTAGCGGATCAGGTCCCTTTTTTGTTTTGGTAAAAAGAGGATCAGGTCCCTTGGGTCTTTTATTTAGGGATGTCACTAGGGCGAATATGAGTTGATGCATCGAATCAAATTTGTTGGGAAGGGCCTACCTCAACCCCATCATTAACAAGTCGGCTGGTGGGTTATTAGCTGTAGGAAAATTTGCTATAAGTTTCTATAGCATGAATATGTAAAAAATATCCCATGTTAAAAGACCAAAATATCATCATTTTTATTCATGCTACCAAAAAAATTAAACTATAGCAAGATTTGCTACAAAAATCACTTATCTTCCTTCCATAATCCCTCCATTCAGTAAGGATGGCAATGTTTGACCTACCCACGAACCTAACACGAAATTGGTTGGTTAGGGTTTATATGGTTGACTATAATTGTGTTTCGTGTCAAAGCAAGTTGCCGTGTTTGGGTAGACCCTTATAGTTGTATACCCTGACATGACACAGATACAACCCGCTAACATGGATTGCCACCCTAGGTCAAAGAAATGACTCGTGAACCCAACACAAAATTAGCTAGTTAGGATTTATCGTTATCGTATTTTGGGTCAAGATAGGTCAACCAGCTTTGACACAATTTTAGGGTTATTGGTTTAGGGTTGTACCCTTGACACGGCATGAACCCCACCCGTCAACACGAATTCGCATTAGGAGTGAGCATGTGCTGGACCATGGTAGGCCCAGGCCTAGTCCTATAATTATAATTTGGGCTCAGGCCGGGGCTTGATCCGTAGAATTTTAATAGACTTAGGCTTGGGCCCAACCCTAGTTAATTAATCAAGCTTTGGGTCGGGTTTTTGGGCTGATCCATGAATTTCACAAAAATTTAATGTTGAGATATAGGTTTGAACTCTAAACCTATCATGTAAAAACTAATGTTTTAACTAATAGCCTGTTTGGCAACCACTTGTAATGTACTCATTTCATTTGAGTTTCTCAAAGCATTTGTAGCCATGAGTTGATGATTTATAATGAACTTGTTCAAATTTATACTAATTTGTTAACTATAATTAGTAATGAATCATCTTAGGTTTTTTTATAAAATAAAATGATTGATGTTATCAAGTACAAATTAGTGCAAATTGAATGAGTTCATTACAAACCATCTCATTGTGGCTATAAAAAGCCTTGGGAAACTCAAATGAAATGATTACACTATAAGTGGCTGCCAAACGTTAGCTTAATTGAACTACAAAATTTTACTAGTTTAAAAAAAACATAAAAAACTATATATTTAAATCCCAATGATTGTTTATTTAAAAAAAATACTAGTGAACCTATGTAAGCCTGGGCATCTCATTAAAAAATAATATAAATAAATAAAATATAAAAATAAATAATAAACAATTGTTAAAAAAACTAAAAAAACAATTGTATAAATTTTTATTCAATTAATGTCTATTAAAAATGAGAGATATTAAAGAGATGTTTTGCTAAGAGAGATTTAGAAAGAGATTAGTACATTTGAATTACACTAAAAATTAGGTGAGAACGAATCTTGTGAGAATTGTGAAAATGACATCAAGGTGCAAACACATCAGCACCGAAAAGTGATAAGTGCCCCCAAAAAATGTAAATCACTTTTTGGTACTGATGCATCAGCCCCTCTTGTGTCGTTTTCACGGTTCTCACGAGATTCGTTTGTACATAATCAAAGTCCTTTGAATTATAGAGATTATACGATTTTTTGTCCAAATAAAAAGAGATATAAAATGAAATTAAGAAAAAAAAAATAAAAAAATGCATACCTATTGGTTTTCATTAACAAATAAGTCTATAACTTTTTATTTATTTTTGATTCGATATAATGATATAGTTTGAGTAGAGATGAGACGAGGTAGGGACAACATTGTGTGGAAGAAAAGAAGGTACATACATACATATAAGGTAATTTAATTGAATAAAAAAAAGAAGAATAAATTATATTACTATCCTTGAAGAATGAACAAAATACCTAATATTGTTTCAAATAGCAAATATTACATAAGAGATATGTCTTTAAACAAGGAATAAAATGAAAATTTAAGAGATATTAAGAGTTTGAAGGAATTACATTGAAAATGTGGAGACGAGATTTCAAAAATTATAGATAGACTAACTTATTTATGTAACAACTTGAAATAAGGAGCATATGTAATCCACATGGTATTTTAAATGAAAGGAATATAGGAATACTAATCATGGAGGGGATACCCCCTTAGTGGAATATAAAAATTGATTTCACCAAGACTTGAACCTAATACTTTTTTATGAAAAAAACATTTATATCAACTATGTAATATTTATAATTTTTAAATACTTAATATATTGTATATAATACATATGTATTATATATATATATAGAAGTTCGGGCCTCGGATCAAGTTCGGACCCTTGTCGGACCTAGATTGGGCCGGGCTCGGGCCGGCCCGGCCATGCTCACCCCTAACTATACGGAACAAAGAAGGGCGTTATCGTCTTATAAGCAAAACCTTAAGGGCAATACTATAATTAAATATCATAATTTATTTTTATTTTTATTTTTATTTTTTAAAAAACCAACCGTTTTGAAAGTAGGCTAAACGAAAGACGGGGAAACTTTTGCTCTTCGATACGATCAAAGCTGTCTCCTCTCCTTTTAAAACGAGCTTCGTTTAACGGCGATCTCCCCCAACGCGAGCAATAGAAACGCAGAAGAAACAGAAGCGGAGCTTTGTTCGAGTTCCTTGGAAACTTCGCTCCATCGCCTCGTTTCTTCTATCGAGCTGAGGAGATCTCTAATCTCTTATTCAATGGCGCAAGTAGTAGTTAGTGGATCCGTTCATGGATCCTTTGTGTACCCTAGCTGTGGATCGGTAAAGACTCCGGTTGAGAAGCTCAAGCCTTCTGGTTTTCTGGTGAAGTATTTCTCCGGAAAAGAACGGAAGATTGATCGAGTTGTTCGCAGCATTCCGGTCAAGGCGAAGATCTCTGCACGAACCGAGACAGAAGTTCTTCCTGTTTCGCCGGAGGACACACCAAAGGTTGAATTTTATTTATTTATTTATAGATTGCGGATTTTTTGATCTTCTTATTCTGGAATTCTGTTTTTTTATGTTCTGATTTTCTAAATTATGTACCAAATTTGTAGATTCAATGGATTAGTTTGCTGGTCTCCCATTCACCTGAAATCGATTTAATTTTTGTATTATTTTTCTGTTTTCGTTTTAGGTTATTGGCACGGGTTAGGTAATTATTTCTATCAAGAGAAGACAAATTAAAATTAAACAAAACAAAACAAAAAAGAATTCTTCTCTCTTAATTGTAAGTAGTTATAAGTTATGGGGTTTTGTTTTGTCGTCGTAAATTGGATATGTGGTCTAATACCTTCTTAAATGAAGCAATTGACTGTCTCTCCTAAAAATTTAGGAGAGGTTAAGAGTTAATATACTTTAACATATATCTTAATAGTATTGGCAGAAACCGGGTTTTCCAGTGCTATTTTTAATTTTATGAAGTTTAGAGATTATAGGGTGCATGTCCCGGAATTCTTCAGCATAACATAAATTTAGTATTGTAGCGCTGTTTAAATCATTCCATCTCTCTCTCTCTCTTAAATATTGATTTTTTACTTCTGTAATCAAGGTTAGTGGGTTTTACTGATCTGGAGATGATACTGGTGCCTGAATTTGAATTTTTATATGGTTTATTTAACTGGACGTATCCTCAAGTAGATATTGTCTGGGAAAAGAAGAATCTATAAGTAGCTTTGGGTGACACACTAACACTCGAATAGTTGTTACAATGTTCATGTGTTCTGCTACCTCACTAGTCAATGGTGTTCATTGGTGATCAGAGAGAGGAGTTTCAGCATCTTCAGGGCATTCAGCAGCTTGGAGATGTATCAGTGGGCACGTGGTCAAAGCCAACTGTCAAGCGGAAGACGAAGATTGTCTGCACAATTGGACCTTCTACCAACACACGGGAAATGATATGGAAATTGGCTGAGGCTGGTATGAATGTTGCTCGCATGAATATGTCTCATGGAGACCATGCATCTCATCAGAAAGTTATCGACCTAGTTAAAGAGTACAATGCTCAACACAAAGACAATGTCATTGCGATTATGCTTGATACTAAGGCAGGTTTTTTTCTTAATTCTATTTCCTTCTTGGCCATTGTTAACTTACTAGGCAAGCTTACCTGAAAGGTTTCATTAGTTTAAAATCAACAAATCTTCTCGGTTTATGTCACAAAAATAAGTTGAGTTGTGGTGTGGCCGGGATGCAAATGAGTCGGATTCGATGCGGATATTAGTATATCCGGATTTGGTTCATTTATAATCGGATATTTTTAAACGAACGGATATTTAATCGAGCCGGATACATATAGGTTCATATTCATATCCGTAAGTTAGTCAAATATCCGATACGTATACAGATATATTTGATTAAACAAATTCATTAAGTTAGGTTAACATATTTGTATATGTTAGATTAGGATTAATGTTAAAAGTGATACAACATAACCTACAATAGTATTTAAAAAATAAAATAACTTACAATATTATATAATATGACAATTAATTTAAATGAATCATTAGGTACTTTATATATATATATATATATTGTCAAATATCCGATTAAACAAAATTCATTAAGTTAGGTTAACATATTTGTATATGTTAGATTAGGATTAATGTTAAAAGTGATACAACATATCCTACAATAGTATTTAAAAAATAAAATAACTCACAATATTATATAATATGACAATTAATTTAAATGAATCATTAGGTACTTTACACACACACACACACACACACACATATATATAAACGAATACGGATATTTAGTCGAACGGATGTATATATATCCATATTTGGTTCATTTATAATTGAATATTTTTTAAACGAACGGATATTTAATCGAAACGGATATATGTATATCCGTATTTGCTCTAAACGAATACGAAAATGAACTGGACTCGGATAATAATCGGATACTTGCATCCCCAGGTGTGGGTTAGGAGTTTATTTTTTCTTCATTTTGAATGTCAGGTTATTTTTATTAGTGATAACAGAAGTTGAAACCTTACACTTGATGAAGGAGATCTGTTGTACCAGTTTACCTTTGGAAATGTTATACATCATACATGCCATACTTTTTATTCCCTGGCTATGCTAAATTTAATGGTTAGCATCTTTCAACTGGGTATGACCTTTTTAATGATAGGTTACATGCCTTCCATGTGTTCAACAGAAACTGTTTCCCGTGGAGAGTGTTCTGATGTTTCCGGTGGTACATTAGTTCTCCTTTCCTTATATGGGTTGGATCTTGGAAGTATAACCCAACTCAATGAACTAGCTTTATCAATGGAGCTCCAGTGGTTTTAAAGCTTTAAAGCAGTTTTAAAGTATTATCATTTGTTCATAATCAGGGGCTTGCATGTTGCTGAGTGGAATCCTTGACAAAATTGAATCAAGTATTGTGTCTGGGTTTGTATACTGCATATGAGAGAAATACTCCAGCATGTTTGTTTTATACAAGTACATAAGCATGCACAGGCTCTCATTTGTATTGCCCGGGAGGGGGGGGGGGGGGAAGCACCTTTTTGTCTATCAGTCTTTCTATAATCAGGAGGGGAACCTGGGAATTCACTGGTTCATACATGGAAACAAATGGTTCAGATCTGCTATGTGATATACTTGTTCCTATATTTTTCAATTGTTCTCTTTTTTATTCATTTATTTTTTTATGTTACCAGGGTCCTGAGGTTAGGAGTGGTGACTTACCACAGCCAATCACATTAACAAGTGGCCAGGAATTCACTTTCACAATTAAAAGAGGGGTTGGCACAGAGACGTGTGTCAGTGTCAATTATGATGATTTTGTAAACGATGTTGAAGCGGGTGATATGCTTCTTGTTGATGGTATGCAGCAATTCATTATATTACGTTCTCTTTGGTTATCTTTAACTGCACCGTTCGGATGAGAGGATGCTAACAACTTTATTTCTAGCACACTGTCAATTAAGTTATTGTTTTGTTCAGGTTAAACTAGGGTGAGGGGGTTGTTTCTTTGTTTGACCCAGCTTAAATTTGTCTATGACTTGTTTTCTTTCATACTTCTTCCTTTATAGTCACTTTATTATTCTGTGTACTCTACAGAGTTTGAGCTGCTACATGAACAATAAACTCTCTCTCTCTCTCTCTCTCACTCTCTCTCCCTTTCTCTCTCTCTCTCACTCTCTTTCTTTTATAATTACCATTTAACTTGAAACCTCTAGGGCTATGTCCTTGAAAGTTTTGCAATTTTTTTTGAGATCTGAAAATGAACATATAAACCCTTTAATTTATCATGAGTTATTATATATTAAGCAATTGTTGTTATTTTCTTCATATGTCATAAAAATTTCATGTACTTGTGATAACATTGGTTTCTAAAATGGAAAATATGTTCCTGTTTTCTTTTTGAAAGTTCTAAACATTCCAGGTAGTTTCTTGTTGATGGTATGCAGCAATTCTGTTATTACAATATTTGGATGTTTTTGATTCTACCCTTATGGATTTTATTTTGAGCACACTGTCAATTATGTTGGTTTATCCTGATCAAACTAGGGTGAGGGCTGAGTGGACCAATATACTCCATTACATCCCTTCTTTTAAAGTTATTTTATCTCCCCACATACAATGTAGGGTTTGAGTTGCTGCATGAACAATATTGTCTGTTTAAATTCTCTCTCTCTCTCTCTCTCTCTCACACACACACACACACACACTCACACACACACACACTCTCACACACACAATTATTATTTGACTTGAATCCTGTTGCACAAATATCTATCTTCTTGAAGGTTTTTCCATTTTTGTGGGGTTTAGAAATGAACAGATTAACTCTTGTTTTTTCATGAGATGTATTTACTTAGCAAAATTGCTTTTAGATATATCACAAAAAAATTTGTGCTTTGGATGGTGTTGGTTTTGAATATCTGTTCTGTTTTCTTTTGAAAGTTATGAAGCATTCATGGTGTGTTGGGAACAAGGTTTATTGTTATGCTGCTGAGCCCTATATAAATCAAGTGGACAAGTATTTTTGAGGTTCCTTTAGTTTATCTTAGATTTGTTGATGTAGAAGTATCAAGACGAAATTGGAATATCATGAAGTGGAATTAACTTCAGTAGTTCAAAAACTACAACCCTTTCGTCCATGTCTTGGGGTTCCTAAACCTTTCTCAATGAGACAATTTTCGCTGGAAATGTATAGGAATCATAAACAATATTCATTTTGTGATGATTTTGCACAATTGACACATGATTTGTTTCTTTAGGGGGAATGATGTCATTAACGGTTAAGTCCAAGACAGAAGATTCGGTGAAATGTGAAGTTGTGGACGGAGGGGAACTTAAGTCTAGACGGCATCTGAATGTTCGGGGAAAAAGCGCGACACTGCCATCCATCACTGGTAGGACCTTGGAGAGCCAAAGTGTTTCCTCCATAATATCAGCAACATTTTCTATTGATTTTTATTGCTTTCTTCTTACTGGAAGCTCTTTGCTCTCTAATTAAATGCTTTTTATTGTATGCAAATGTGGTCAACCATTTATTTTGATACCCTGCAGAAAAAGATTGGGATGATATAAAGTTTGGAGTGGACAATAAAGTGGATTTTTATGCTGTTTCCTTTGTCAAAGATGCGAAAGTGGTCCATGAATTGAAGGACTATCTGCGAAGTAAATATACGAAACAAAAATCTATTTAGCCACTTGTGCATTTCAATTTAGACTATAGTATCAGTCTTATGTTTCACATCTTATCAGTTGGAGTTCCTTTGGTTTTGCAGGCTGCAACGCAGACATACATGTGATTGTTAAAATTGAAAGTGCAGACTCCATACCAAATCTTCATTCAATTATTACTGCATCTGATGGGGTGATCATCTGAATCTTTGTATTTCTATCCTCAAGTTGCAGCTAAATTTAAAAATTTACAAAATGATGGAAAATTGCCCTGGTTGAACACTCTGCATGCATCGTGGTTGACTTAATCTCACTCTTCTAGCTCCCTTCAAAATAAAATAAAATAAAACCCTCATTCTAAGAGTAGAAATATTTTGATATTGACGTTTGGCTTAATAATACTTCTAACGACCTTCCATTTTGTGTTGACCTAGTTATTATAATTTTTTTTTTTATGAGAAAACCTAGTTATTATACATTTAACTATTGTATCTTGGCAACTTGTTCTCCATGCTTGCATGCTGGTTTCAAAAGGTTTGTGTTCACTGGTCACTAGCCTATGTTTGGATCACATTCTGGATACAAGAGGCTAGTTGAACATTTCATCCATGATCCAATCATGTTGTATGTCATACCAATACTTGGCCACCCTTATAGGGGATTTGATTCCATCTCCAAGGATAAAATCATGATGAACCACCAAGTGCACAAATTTCATTTGACTAGGAATTCTTTAATAAGACTAATGGAGAAGGGCCCAAGTAAGATGGAAATAGGATTTGCAGAATTCCACAAAACAAAGTCCAATATAATTTTGTGAAATTTTTTATCCGTCTTACAGATGATTCTAAAGTAGATTGAACTCTTCTGACAATTTAGAAATCCAAATTCCCCCCTGTAAGCTCAGATAATTGTAGCTTGTCAATGTTAGGTATTTGAATGTTTTGCTTCCTAGACTGTAATGGTTAAAATGAATCTGTCTTTTATACCTAGACAAGAAAATGAATTTCTTTCTACTTATAATGTAAATGTAAACAATAGGTACTCGTAATCCAGATCTTTATCCTTTGTATTAGAATGCCATCTGCATTTTCTTTTTGTGTATATGTGAGAGACTCATTTTACCATATTTTTTTTTCAATAATTATTTTACCATCTTCTGTAAGCAGGAGATTATTATGAAAGCTTCTAGTATTGTTACTTGTTTGTATTTTAATGAATAATTGAAGGCGAAATATGAAATGAGTCAATAATATATAATGGCACAACTATGCATGCTGGGTACATTTAGGGGGACTAGAAGCCACCATTTGATGGTTCATACATTGAAGTTCTCTGATACCGAAAACTGATCTAATTGAATGACTTCAATCTATGATATTCCCTTAGATGTTCAGAAGTATTACAAAAGATTTAGAAAAAAAAGTATATAAATTGAATGTATAACAATCTGAGAGGTAGAAGATGCCAACTTGGTAAGTTGGTAAATTCTGTGGATGTCATTCCATAGACCTGGGTTCTAAACCTGTCTTCACCTACATTTACCTATTAAAAAAAAAAATTTGAGAGGTACATGTTTTTTTCCCCCCTCATTTAGGCGATCTGGGATGGGTCAAGCCATGGGAAACATTTTTGAATTTTTTCTCTCTGAAATAATCTTTAAATTTCCTAATAATATTAAAATTATATGTAGGCTATGGTTGCTCGTGGAGATCTTGGAGCTGAGCTCCCAATTGAGGAGGTTCCACTACTGCAGGTAGCTTTCTTATTTCTGATAGAAAAGGAAATACAAAAGAAACATCCTTATTGCTCGACTTTTGATTGCTCATTCAAAATGTTTCTCTGAGCCTACTTAGAAGTATCCACTATGACTTGAGTTGGTTACTGAATTCTTTTTTGGAAAACAAATTGCTTTTACTTGTAGGAAGAGATTATTAGGCTTTGCCGTAGCATGGGGAAGGCTGTTATCGTGGCAACAAATATGCTGGAAAGTATGATTGTTCATCCTACACCAACCCGAGCAGAGGTCTCAGACATTGCCATTGCAGTTCGTGAGGGTGCTGATGCAGTCATGCTTTCTGGAGAAACTGCTCATGGAAAGTAAGTTGCTTGTATGTTGAAGCTTATTAAATACGTTAAGAGGACTGCAGGTTCATGTGGTGTACATGAGGGAGGGGTGAGGGGTGCAACTTTTGCAAGTTAGATCAGGTTGATGGCCAACCTAAAACTAAGTGTACAAGGACTTGTATCCTCTGCACCACCTTACTCTGCGACACGGTACGCCACAGACACAGGGGAGGTGGGGCCCTGCAAAGAGTGTATGGGCCCCACCCCCCCTGTGTGGCTCCAGTGTACAAGGGCCAAACCAAGCCCAGCCTGACTGGACCTCCAATCTGAGCTTACCCAATCCTCACCAACCCGAGGTGCTCCTTACATTCAGCAACCCAAGAACAAGCTGGGTTGGTTTGTCAGGTCGGCCTGGTTGCAACAGTCTATAAGCTCAAAATACATTTTATTGAACTTAGTAATACAAACTCAAGTCTTCTCAATGGCTATGCAGCAACTCAGCCTCTAAACAGACAATTAAAGTAGTTGATATTCATAAAGAAACATTTTGTAAAATACAATATACAATATATATTGTCGGTCTTGGGTTGGGTTGGGTTGCTTAAGGCCTCATCCAGGCCCAATTCAACCAAAAGATTGGGTTGGGTCAGTTGGTTTCAGGTTGTGCCCCAGTGCCCCACCCAAGTTGCATTTCTAGTGGGTTAGAGCTCACCTATGATGTGTCCCACAGTCCCACTTAGGGGATCTCTTATGTAAAAAAACTGAACCAGTTAGGTGGATCCTAATTTCCTAAACATCCAATCTATCATATTTTTTGTGTCAAGAAAAAAAAAAAAAAAAAAACTGACCACCCTGGAAAAGTCTATAGATTGGGTAGTTAGGTACATTTGTCATATTGAATTTTGACTCTAGTGATCTCCTTGGTAGGACCGCTCACATTATGGGTCATAGTCCCCCTTAATGCTTACCAGGTGTGACACGAAAGGTAACTAGGACTTTTTTCATAGCACAAGTATTCTCCTTTAGAGGACTACTATATGATGCTTATAACTGAAGTACTTCGTACTTAATCCCATGAAGATCATCTGTATGCATATAGTAGCTTATAGCATAGACATAAGGTGTATGCCTCTGACACGAGTAACAGTGGAGATGAAGACATGTTTCTTTAACAAATAAGTACCATATCAAATGATTTAGAAGTATATGTTGCGACAATAAAGGAATTAAGCTTAGTTGTCATTGTTAAGCCGCTTAGTGGATGGTTTTTTCATATCAATGAAGAAAAGACAGGTAGTTTAATCCTCCAAATGCAAAATACTACGCTGTGGTAGAAAACTAGAAATGCTATCTCTAATTGTTCAGAGTTCAACTCCAAACAGAATCAAGCCATACTATTGTATGGTTCAGTGCTACGTGGACCATTCAGGGTAAAACTTGTTCTTAAAGTACATTATATTTTCTTAAAGATCAAATTGGATTCTGTAAATCTATTTTTTAAGTACTCGCATAATTTTGTATGGTATATATAAGTGATTGATAGACGTTTGTTGAGTGTCAACAGTTTAAAATTTAAACATAAAGAAGCATTTATGCCTTCTTACTTGACTATGCTATTAACCTGGCTTCTTTTGAGTAGAGACTAATTTTACCTTTGCACAATATATCCACTTATCTCATTTTCATGCAGGTTCCCACTGAAATCTGTGAAGGTTATGCACATGGTCTCTTTAAGGACTGAAGCCACTATGATTGGGGGTGAACAGCCTCCTAATCTTGGCCAGGCCTTCAAGGTTATTTACCATTACTTATTCCTTATTCTGCAGTCACTGTTACATTATTCCATCTTTTCTCATAATCATTTGAGTTGAACCTTGAATTCTAACTGGAAAGCTTCTTATGTCTTGTAGAACCATATGAGTGAAATGTTTGCATTCCATGCAACACTGATGTCCAACACTCTCGGCACTTCAGTTGTAGTCTTCACTAGAACTGGATTCATGGCTATCCTACTGAGCCATTATCGACCTTCTGGCACTATATTCGCCTTTACAGATGAGTGAGTTTCATTATCTTTACTAAAATTCACCAGGCTATTTTTTCAAAAGGAAAATTCAAGTCACAATGGGGGGGGGGGGCAGGAGGTTTGTTGTCTATTAATGTTCTCTGTATGCATGATACAGCAGAAGGGTTGGTATTCAGCCTAGGTGATTTTCTAAGCTAAAGTGTATAGCAGTATTATCCTCTCTAATCCTTCTCATTTTCTTGACGCTCATAAAAATATTGGAACTCCGGGCAATGTGTATGCATTGGATGCTTAATATCATCTTATCATGGGGGTGTGTAAGAGGTCTTCTCTGAATGATGCATTGATTGGTGAGTTCCTGTCATGCTTCTTCAGTGAATTGTTTATGGCACTGTAGGGGAGGATTTCTTCATCCTCTCTTTCCATTCTGACTTGAGTATTCCTCTTCTTTTTTTTTTCTTTGGTGAATGTATTCCTCTTCTTATATTTCTATCTTTGACAAGCTGAGTAAAATCAGCTCCCCTAGGTATTCCGTTTCAACTAATGTTGAATTTTGACAGGAATATGACATGATTTTGAGCATATTTTGAATACTGACCAGAATTATGACATGTCTAAAAATCCTTTTAAGAGCATATTTTGAAATTTGTGATCTCTTGTTGATCTGTTGTATTCATGAATGGACTAACCACATTGACTTTGATGGACATGCAGGGAGAGAGTAAGACAGAGACTGGCCTTGTACCAAGGTGTATGCCCCATATACATGAAGTTCTCAGATGATGCTGAAGAAACCTTTGCAAATGCCTTAACTTTGTTGAAGGTAACTTTAGTAGGACTGTTGTTAAAGATCCTTTTTTAGGGATGTGTAGCTTGAGTTGACCCACTAATGGTTTGGAATGGACTGATCTGAACTGGTTTGGGCATGCATTGTGGATACAGTGGTGCTTCTAGGGTCAGCGTTTGAGATCTGATTAAGAATCCTCCAGGTCCAGATAGACATAACCTGTTTACATCCATATTTTGTTTGTGGTTGCAAATTGTCTCATCAAATTAGAGTTCTTGCTATGCATTGTTGGATTTTAGATCAGGTTTGGGTTCAACCTGTCAGATCCAATTGTTAATCAGCTGGCACAAGTATGTCCAGTTTTTATCCTGACTTTGTTTCTTCCTTAGACTATGTTAAGAGGGGAATACTTGCATAGGGAGAGGGAGCAACTTCTGTTTGTGCTACACATGGCACAAACACAGGGTGTTGTGTCCCAGCATTTTATGATGCAGGGCCAGAACTCCCATTTGATGGTTGGTTTTGAACCAATGAGGGTAATAGTAGTGGTAGGGAGGATGGCTTCTCCCAGGGAATGCAATTTTCTTTTCATTTTAATAGTTGGTCATGGCACCATGGTATTGTTGGGACATGGCTCAGGTACATAGTGGACACAACATTCCCACTTAATGATGAAGTATAAGAGTGAGTAACGGCATCAATGCCAAATTTTCCTGGTAACATGGATAGCAAGGGAGCTCATGTTCATTGTCCTCGATTAAACTTGCACCCTATGTAGTACTCTTGGTGGGCCAATTCATCCACTTGAACAGTAGTAGCTTTTACATGGTGAGATCATCTTCTTGGATGGGGTAGCCACCCCAAATTAAACAGTAAGGCAACACACCTAACCAGTAGCCACCCTAAATGAGAACGCTCTCCTGGTAGTTAGCCTTTTCTTTTAAGTGTCTTTGCCAGATAAATTTTACTTCTGGTTTGAAAGTTAAGATTCTCTAGCTAATCCAACTTTTAGGCTGTGACCCCATCCACTATGTTTCTTATCAGTTGAACTGGGAAAATTGGTTTGTCAGTGTTTCCAAATATGATGTACCATATGGGAGTTGGGTCCATTGTGGTTGGTGGAATTGGTCTCTCATTTGTGTAACTGCCCTAATAGTAATAGGGGAAAAAATCACTAATGCTCTATGCATCCAATTGCCAGCTGCTAGCAATCCTGTGTATGGATGTTGGTGTTGTGTCTTTAGCTATGATTGTTTTCCTCTTGCTAGCTTTATTTCAAAACAAAGCCAGATACCTAAGCAAATATTCTTATAATTTTGTTCTAAACCCACATGGGATCTCTTTTTCAGAATCAAGGCATGGTGAAAGAAGGAGAAGAGGTAGCCCTTGTTTGCAGTGGCAGAAAGCCCATATGGAGGTTGCAATCCACACATAATATTCAGGTCAAGAAAGCGTAGATGAAGAAACAGATGGAAAGCCGGACAAACAAATTCTAAACGTTGAAATTTTGCTGGTTTCAATGGGGTCTGCGTAGCACTGATCCCATTGACAAATCTATCTTATTAATTATAATCCACGTTGTGTATGTCGAATAATTATTCTATTGCGTTTAAGTTGGACATTAGTTGTAACTCTTGACAGTTTCTGAGAGCATTCCATCGTGAACTGCATGGCTTGATAAACGAAAATCTTGGAAGAGATGAATTGTTTTTCTTTAGAAATTATTCTGTTAACTTATTACATTTTCATTCATGTTGGGTCTTTCTCTCTTCAGAGTTTGCAATGTGCAATGGTGTACTCAAACCATGTTTGTTCAGTTGGCCTGTTTATGATTACCAATTTAAAGCTTCATTGTTTTTGTAGGGAAAAATGCTAAAACAAACTAATCCACTTTGCAATTCTTTGAAATAAAAATTTAAAAGCTCTTGACGCTGGGCAGTTTTGGATTTTTGAAGTGCACTGATAGCAACTAACACAATCTACAAATGTACACACACTTAACGCACACCCATCTGGGAATCTCATAGGTAAACCAAAAAAACAAAATGATCGAACTTGACATTGGAATGTTAATTATAAACAGACACAAGGAATGGAAATTCTCTTCTATTGTCAAGGTTTGGTGGAATAACAATGAAATCAAAAGAAAATATCACCTTTTATTAAGATCTGAACTAGGAAGCTTGAATAGACTTTAATTTCTTTTGACTATATAGTAGATTAAATTTTTTTTTTTAGAGTAGTTAAGGGTCTTTAAGTCGAAGGTGAAACCCAAGCACTAAACTCCAGTATTCGAGGAAACTAAAGGAAGAAGAAGAAGAAGAAAACAACAGGAGACCGTGAGTAACCCGATGGAAAATCCAATAGTAGTTTCAGTTTTCAGTTGCCAACTCCGACGGGTTACCCAAACTGGCCTTGCTCTCTTTCCGGAAAATTGGTGCCTGAAGAAACCAATGGTGGGGTACCATAGGGTACTCTGTTATGCTTTGAGAACAATCTTAGATGTCAGGGTAGGCCAAGGTTCAACAGCTCAGCTTGCGATCATCTCATAGCTGAGTACTAAGAGCACCTTTGAATGAAGGGGGGAAAATCAAAATTATAAAAGGGTTGTAGTCTGCTCCAAGGTCCTAAACCAACTTTAGCTGCTAGAGAAAGGAGCTCCACTACAACCAATCCATTAACATAAAGGGAGCCTCTATTTCCACCACAATTTTTTCTAAGTCCACCCCACTTAATTTTTTTTTACTTTAATACCCCTCCCCTAATCCCTCTCTCCCACACCTCCGGCGACCATTCCAGCGGTGCAGCTCCCCCTCCGGCGATTGCAGCACACCTCCGGCACCCCATCCTCCTCTCTCCCTTCCCTCTCTCTCTCTCCCGCACTGCACTCCCCTCTCTCCTGCATGCCCTCTTCCTCTCTCTCCCTCTCTTCTTTTTTCCTGCTGGTGTCTTGTTTGGACCCACAGGCCCGAGCGGGGTCCCTCTGTTCAGACCTATGGGTCCAAACAGGTCGCCGGAAGGAAAAAGAAGAAAGGGAGAGAGAGAGAGAGGTGGTGCGGAAGAGGGAGAGGGGAGTGCGGGAGGAGGGAGAGAGAGAAAGAGGGAAGGGAGAGAGAGAGGAGGGGGTGCGGGAAAGAGAAAGAGGGAGAAAGAAAGAGAGGAGAGGGGTGTCGGAGGGAGCGCTGCAACCGCCGGAGAGGTGAGGGAGGGAGTTAGGGTATAAAAGGAAAAAAAAACTTGAGTGAAGTGGACTTAGAAAAAAGTGTGGTGGCAATATAAGTTCCCTAACATAAATGCTTGTCCATTTAAAACATATACTTTCTCCTTGTAAGCAAACAGAATGGATTTGAAGCCCAGAAGGAAAATTAGTGCCAAATTCTAGAGTCACTTGATAGATGCCTAGCTCATTGAGCCAAAAGATGATGGGCCAAGTACCCATTGAGACAAAAGTTGGACTTAGTGATCACATAACCGTTGCAATTCAACTCAACTCAACTCAGCCAGCAAAACGAATCCTCTCCAGCCATTCTACTCAATCTAGGGTTATATCTTCTGCTAAATCACTGGCATTCATCTTTTCTCACAAGTCACAACTATAACCCAATTCATCTTTTAATTTCTTTTCTCATTTTCCCATTCAGTTTGCACAGTATGACTCTTCACTGGTGCATCTTCTTGCATATGATTGAATCTCGGCCTACATTGTTGACAGTAAGTGCATATAGTAGATACTTCCAGCACAAACCAAAGTTAGACATGCGTGGTGCTAATCTGCCAAGGCCAAATGTAGAAGATAGCTGGAGCCAATTAACCGGGATCGACTCCAGCAAGAAGGTGTCCAACGTCAATCAAGCACCAATTTTATGCTGACACGTGGTAGAAAAAAGTAGTCATTGCTTTTGTACAATGGTAGTGACTTGGGGCATGAAAATGCTGGTTCAAGTCTCATGAACAGTCACTTTGTGCAGAAGGCCAAAGGTTAGGTCACTCTCCAGTCCACCCCTCCCAGCACCCCATAGTTACAGGACAAGCTTACGTGGTGAAAAGAGTGAAAATATGTTTTTTTACCATGGGTTTAAAGACGCAATTCACTTTTTTGCCATGTGTCAGCACAAAAAATGGTGCTTGATTGATGCTGAACCCTTTTTGCTGGAGACACAACCCGGCTAGAACCAATACATAATTTCATTGGGTTGTGAACCCGGCTAGAGTTCACAACCTACTTCCATGCTCTTTGGGCCATGTCTTGATCGATCAAGTGTTCCTAGAAACAAATTAAGTTTAGCAGCTTACAACCCGAACAGCCTCCAACATATAAGTAATTTATGACCTATCAAAAGACTGCATTCATATGGCAAGCTATGTACAATCCTTTTTTCTCCTTCCAACAGAAATATCATCACTTGGAAATGTAGGATACAATCCTACTGGCAACCCTTTAATCAAAAATCAAACAAAGAGGTGGCCCACCAATTGACCGAGTGAAGTTCAAACGCCTTATTATCAGAAAGCATTTCCATACACTATGATTCTAGCAAAAACACTTAGAACCAATGAACCATACTGAGTTAAAAAAAAGATAATACCAGATATTCAAATAAACCTACAGAATATGATTCTAGTGAAAACACTAAGAACAATATTGACTGAGTTACATAAAAGCTAATAACATATATTCACATGAACCTGCATACAATGTTCATAAATATTTACAGGAGAAAAATCCTAACAATCCTAAGAGAAGCCTAACCATAACTACCTGTTTCCCCCATAGTTGTTTTACAAGGGTGTCAACGATTCACTTCTAAATTCTGTCCATACAAATCAATGAATGAGAAAAGCTTCATTTTTTTTTCTCATTTGGAAGCATCAAACCACATTTTTTTACCCTCACCTGTGAGCATCAAACCACTAAACTAAAAATATAGGACCTAACAAGCAGACACAATCTAAACTAAATCAAACACATGGACAGAAATAAGAAAACCTTGGGGGTTTCACTTACATCATCCAGGTGTGGGGCATCATGTTAAATTTCCCTTTCTCAGATGAGCCACCTACCACTTGATTCTCACCACTTGGGCCCAAACCACTACTGCTTGCCAGCAATGCCATCAGACTTCCCCCATGCACTCTACCTTCTGGAAGCATAACTGGACCTAGCGGTGGGCCTGCTTTCCCTGGCGGAAAGTGGACCTGTGGCTGTAATTCAAGAGAGATCGCCGGATGTTCATATCCCTTTAAATCAACACCATTCCAGCCTGCAAAGTTCCCTTCGCTGCTCCCAATCTTCATGACATCAACATGCATATCTTCAACAGTTACAACCTCTTTCATCTTATCGAGTTTGCTAGGTTTTGGGATTTGGCCAGCAGCTACCAGTGTGCCACCCCCATGCACCTGTCTGTCTTGCACTAGGGCACAGTGGGCAGCACAGAGACCAGTCTTCCCCCTTGCAAACCGGTCACAGGGAGCAGCTTGGCCACCAAACTCTGACCCCTGGTGGCCCCAGGAGCACCGCTTCCCTCCACCATGTGCCTTGCAGAAATCAGTGCTTCCTTGGGCACTCTTCCCACATCCTTCGAATTTGCACCTTTTGCCCCCGCCATGACGGACACAGTAATCTGTCCGGCCCCTAGCACTCTTGGTGCACTCTGGCACAGCACATCTCTTACCGCCCCCATGTGCCACACAGAAATGGGTACCTCCATGCACACTTTTTGAGCAGACTCCACCTCCTTGAAATGAACACCTTTTCCCACCACCATGGCCCTTGCAGAAGGGTGTGCTCCCTTCTGCTCCCTTTGTGCACCCAAGAACTGTGCACCTTTTGCCCCCACCATGAGCCTTGCAGAACATTGTGCTCCCTTGAGCCCCTTTTGAGCATGATGGAAACTGGCAGCGGCGTCCACCTCCATGAGATATGCACAGGCCAGAGAAGCCTTCTGCACTCTTTGTGCAATTTTCCTTCTGGCACCTCTTGCCACCTCCATGTCGGATGCACAAGCCGGACTTGCCTCTTGCTGCTCGGGTGCAACCCTCATGACTGCACCGTCTTCCACCACCATGGGCAATACAGAAGTCTGTGCGGCCCTCAGCACTTTTTGTGCACCCAAGAAATTGGCAACGACGGCCACCGCCATGGGCCTTGCAGTACACAGTCCGCCCCTCGGCTCCCTTGTGGCAGCCAGCTTTCTGACATCTCCGCCCACCACCATGGGCGATACAAAGGCCAGAAGCACCTCTGGCTCCCTTTCCACATCCCTTGAATTGACAAGTTTTTGCACTAGTGCTGCGTTGCTGCTGCTTAGCAATTCCGGAAGTATAGGTGACTGAGCTTTTTGGACTGTTTACCATTCTTGTTGAGATATCTGGAATAATAGGGACTGGATCCTTTTTGCTGGGCATATGGTAGGGAAGCGCAGTATTCTCTAGTTTCCAGTGAGATGATGTTGAACCTTCATCCACACGTGGAACCGTGCTAATCATCAATGGCATCTCTAAGTCAATCTCAAATGGATTAGAGCCAGGAGTGACACTGGTGATATCAGATTCAGGTGGCCCAGTTGAGAGACTCAATTCGAGATCAAATTTGGATCTTACTTCCAGTGCCTTAATAGTAGCACTGGCAGATTTCTTTGGGCATGGTGTTTTCTCGTTGCCAAGATGGAGATTAAAATCAAAGCCTATATCCACCGAAGACTCCTCCTCATTTTCTTTTGCCGAAGACATGGTTGTGCAAGCAGTTGCTGAACTCCCCTTGCTGTCTGAAGAACTTGGTGAACGGCCTAGCCCAAGAACCAACGAATAGCCATCATCTGGGCCCATGGATCCATCAATTACACTCCATTTTCTCTTAGTTCCCTTTGAGGTGGCTAAGTAAGGGAGAGATGCACCAGGGGAATCGAGCCGTAAAACGGTGTCTGCACAATAATCAGCTCCAGCTCTACCAGTACCAGCTTTTATGACTTCACTCAGATTCTCAAATCTTTTTAAGGGCGGGCTAGCAGCGAAATGCAATTGATGAGACCTGGTATCCATGTACAATCAACTGAAAATACAATCCTCTTATCCAGACCAAAATCTCAATGTGAGACAAGGAAAATAAAAAGCCAGTCTGCCTAACTTCTGGGGCTAAAAGAACAAAGAACAAAACTAGGGCCACCCCCACTGACAAACCCTGATGTATCACAGCGATCCATTTTCTGAAAAAGAAAAAAAAAACTCAAGAAAAAAAAGACTTCACTTAATCAGTACAAGCTGCTGAAGATCCCACAGGGATTCAAATCCTTCATCATAGCATCACAACAGAAAATCATCCTGTTCCAGAAAAAAAATAGATGATTAAAAAAAATTATCGATAGACTGGAAGAAATCACAACTTCAATATAAGCAGGATCTTCAATATAAGAATCCAAGATATTCCAGAACAGAAAAACTTCGTAAACAGCAGCATAAGAAACACAAGAACAGCCCTCTATTAGGCTCCATGAACAATGCCACAGCATTTTCTGGTACTGATTTAACATCAAAGAAGAAGAATGAAGTTCAATAAAACCACTGGATGATCAGATCAAATAATAATAATAATAATAATAATAATAATCAACAAAAAGTTCTTTTAACCCAATGCATGATTACATCGAAGATTAAAACATTAATCTTAATCCATTCCCAATGAACTCAACCCTGACACATAATTTCTGAGTTCAGCTCAAATTTCTGAGATGGAGGACCCAATTTTAATAATAATAATAATAATAATTATTATTATTATTATTATTATTTGATGATTAACTGTAATTCAATCCACCCAATTTCACACATGCTAAATCATGCTTTAACCCAGTTAGTGCCCCAAAGTAGCTTAGTTCACATAATACAATCAAGGGCTAGGGTAGAAAACAAAAACTAATTGTGAAGCAGAAGCTTTTATTTAACATTTTAAAATCTGGTCTAGTTTTGAGAAGATAGGATTCTTGTTATTTCACTTCCCATAATCAGGTATCTTAAGGGTAGCAGACAAATCCATGCCAAACCTGGGTATGAAAAAGAAGAGTTCCTTGCAAACAAATAGCCACCCTAGAAGAGTAAAAGACAAAAATAAGTTCACCTACTTGCATATCCAAAGAGTCTCCAACAAAGTTAGAAGACACAACCTCTAGATAACCCAACAGAGCAAATTTTTGGTATGAATGAGGACACAGCAATACATTGTGACAATAATACAAGTAGCAAAACAGAGGAGGGAAGCTCACGAGCTGAAAAACAATGCAGGCATAATTTTTTCTCTTGGTGGGTGGGAGAGGGGGGGGGGGGGGTCGTATGACACCTGGGAACTTAAA
>JAOXJP010128367.1:0-13662 GCA_025762735.1 Platanus orientalis | reverse complement strand
TAAATACGATATATATATATATATATATATATATATATATATATCCAACTAACCGGATATCCGAATTCGCATCCGAAATCCGATTTTGTAATCGAATTCGAATTCAAAATCTTCACTTGTTAAACATTTAACAGATATCCGATTGGATATCGAATGCACACAAATTTAATCGGATGGGATATCAAATGTATATATATCCGATCCGAATCAGCTCTGTTTACAGCCCTACCTATATGATGGAGAACTTTAGCACCAAATCCATGCCAGTCTGTAAAGATCTCCCTAATTCCTCCCACTGATTTGTTGTGACCGCCTAAGGTCTACCCTGCATCAAGGTGGACCTTAGGCACTGATGTGTAAATCACTTTTCCGGCACTGATGTGTCCACCCCTGATGCAGGGTGGACCTTAGGTGTTTTTTAAGGGCTCACACCAAATCCCACCCACCTAATTCCTCATGAAAATAACCAAATAAAAGCCGGAAGATAGTTAAGAATATTTAAGATCATCTCCTATTGACAAATAATCTTGTGGCTTATGGAGATGTACACATACCCCACCCCCCAAAAAAAAGGTGAAGATCACTATTTTTTTGTATATGTATGCCCTGCCCCTTAAGCCCACAAGATTATTTTTGGACTGGGGATGAAGCTTTTGGAAAGAAGAGGTGGTGATTTCAAGAAAATAAAATTAACTAGGAAATGCTTAAAAATTCTCCGATGGAAGTGGCCTGAATTCCTCGACGCCACCCCCTTGTGCCACTTTCTAGGGCCACACAAGGGGAGGAATCAATTCAATTTTGGGATGTCACTCACCTCCAAAAAGTGAGTTGATTCCCCCCGCCCCTATGTGGCCCTTGAGAGTCCCACAATTTTTGTCTGATTGAAGAAGTGTCAGGTTTAATGTGTGGCTCTTTCCTTGATCGGTTTGAATTTTGGTGGAAAATTGCGATGTGTGGTTGTCTGTCACTCTCATGGCATGTGATTCTTCTATGGTATTGTGGATTTGTGAATTGTGTGGTGAGCTTACGCTGTTGCTGTCACTCTCCCTGTCAAATGGTGTGTCCCTTCTAGTTGATGTTATTACTTTCCAATTGTCACCACTTGAAGCGTAAGTTTTAAGCTCTGGGATTTAAGGATAGATTTCATCCGTTGGGAGCAATTAAGTGATCTCTCTTTTCCAGTAAATGTTTTGTGATGAAGTCTTTGTAGCGTTTAAGGTGAATTATAAACTAACACGTGTTGTTTTGGAACGTGAAATAGTCTAAAAAAGTGTTCTGTCGGTGGGAAAAAAAAAAAAAAACCAAATTCAAAAAACACGGCAATCAATTACATGCCTACAGAGGTCTGTGTCAACACAGAATCATTCTCTCTCTCTTTTTTTTTTTTTTCTTGGGGGTAACCTACTTTCAAGTAGCACATGAAATGCACCTCATTTGATATATAAACCAAATGGGAACAAATGTTGTGACCAAAACTGATGTGATCACGTGTGGTGTACACCCAAACTGACATGTGACGTGTTGATATGTGATAATGTGTGACGTGTTTTTAAATTTGTTACCTTTTCTTGTTTATGGATTTTGATTTTGTGAATCCACTTGTTGGCATGGATTTTAATTTGCACGAAAAAAAAAATGCTTTATGATACACTGAATCAATTTTTTTAACAAATAGCGATACAATGTATATTTAATGTGTATGTGGATGGTCATAATGATGTTTACATAAGCAAAGACATAATAAAATTAAACGTGCACGAATAGAACATCGTCCTGGCAAGTAAACTTTCTAGTAGGTAGTACGTGGCATAAAAATTATCTTATGTAGCACAAAATGTGTTGCAGCAAGTAGAAGTCCCAAAAAAGTGACATGTGACATGTTATCTATCTAGATGTAGATTTGATAAGCCTTTAAATACTTCCTAGAAGACTGCAATATCTGACATGTGACAAAAAATGCAAAATAAAATTTATTATACACGTATCACATCATATACAATCTGACTTGTGCAAGTAAATTTCAGGCCATATGAGTAAAAAGTGAAGAATGACATAAATGATGACACACGATATTTTGCAGCCCTTGCAAGTCAATGACATGTTTAGTACTTCAAGGGAAACCCAGAAGTAGAAAAACTCAATTCAAACTCATAAAAACAATAGAAACCATTAAATGTAAATAAAGATCAAGGAAGCAGAATAGAATCAACTACTTGAAACATTAAAATCTAACAACAAGAAGATTTTATAATTTTTATTCGTAAAAACCAAAATAAAAAATTATATATAAAGAAGACTACTTATAACAATTGATTCTATTCGTGAGAACATGATCAAGGCTGTGAATATACCACAAGTAGTTACAGATAATGATAGATTCGTAAAGAATAGAAGAAGAGGGTGATGTCCAACAAGAATCCTAGGAGTTTGCTACCTTAAAGCCTCTCTAGTAAAAACCACAACTTCATATACATAAAGGATCCAAAAATTCTAAATCAAAGACAAAAAAATTCATAAATCAAGAATATCAAGACAACAGTTTGTTCTCTAAAGCTCTAAGTTTTCTATGACTAGCTCCAAAATCTCATATCATATTAAGAAAAACAAGAAGAAAAATGGCCTTAGTAAGGTAATATACATGTCTTGTATGTATATGATTGCTCTATACAAGCATGTCATGATAAAGATAGCTTTCTTTCTTCCTCTTTTTTTTTATCCGTTATACATGTAACCATATTACATCAATGATGAAGGATGATGAAGTAGTGTATTGAATGGTATAAGCAAATTTGAAGTAGAACAAGCATCAAAACTCCACTTAAACAATTTAGCAAACACTTACAAGGAAAAAATATACCCAACAGAAAATCAATGCTTAAATTGCCAAGGCTATCCCTTCAAGATTTATTCAAATAAACTAACCTGTGTCACTTGATACAAGTATGAATCTCATGTGTAGCCGGATACGAATAAGTAGGTATTCTTTCAAAATTTTCAAAGAGAAGAAAAAGTCCACTTTGGCCGTATGGTTTATACTCATGGATTTTGAGTTTTATCCAATCAAAACACCTACATAGGTGCTCCCAAGTCAACCATAAGTGATATGGTATGTAAATTTATATAGAAAATGGAGAATCAAGCTTACATGCTTGCTAGAAAATCTGGGCGGCAAGGTTTGGGGTTTATTCTTTAAAGAACTTGATGAGTTTAAGTCATCCATGAGATGTAGTTGATGTAGAGCTATTAGGTGATGAAATAAGGGAAGAAGAGGGTGAGATGGGGTGGCCGGCTGGTGTAGGATGAAATAGTATGTGGTGGTAAGGAGTATAGAAGATTATGGGATATGTAGAATAGGTTTACAGCAAGGAAAATTTCAAGAAATCATATATATATATATATAGAGAGAGAGAGAGAGAGAGAGAATATTAATATATATATATATATAGAGAGAGAGAGAGAGAAAGAAGAAGAAAAGATTAATATAGTATAGAATATCTTATGAGGAAATCACCAACCTTATGCTCAAGAAATCACCAACCTGAGTTCCAATACTAGGTATCAAGAAGCTTAGAAAAAGAAAAGAAAAGTTTTGCCCATGTTGAAAAGGAAACCCAAGAAAACTTTTCTTTATTCATGTTACATGCTTCGAATAAGAGAGAAACCCCTCTTTTTATGAACCAACGTAATAGGGTTCCCCTCCCCTCTTTTATAATATTAGAAACCAAATAAATAAGTAAATAAGTAACAAGGAGAATTCGTCTCCCCCTCTAAGAATGTTCGACCAAGCCTTTAAAGGCTTTATTATATCACTTCTCAAAAAACCCGAATGTAAAAACTGTAATTCCACTTAAAAAAACTCTAAAAACCATCTATAAAACTGAATATAAGTCTATAAAACTCTATCAAATCATCCATCAAATTGCTCCGATTGCATCTCCCATGCTTCTCCTTGTTGGCCTCCATGTGTGGACCCCACCAAGACCAAATGTGGGTCCCACCTTGCTCCCATGTCCTCATCACTCTACCATCTGACTCAAAAGATATCATGTCAATACAAATCCAGCACACAATGTTGACACTATGCACGAAAATCATGGGCTCTACCATTTGACTTGAAAGATATCATGCCAATACAAATCCAGCATGCAACGTAACACTATGCATGAAAATGGGTATCTGATTAACCCTTGAATTTACTTTTTTTATTTAATCCCTAGTATTTATTGAGACACCTTTACCACATACTAGGCATTGTGTTATGTATTGATTGGAGTGAATACTCTCTAGTCAGACCGAAGATGATTTATATTCTTTCAGAGAATGGTAGTTTAGGGAGTATATTTGTGAAAGATGAACATCTCTTGACCTATGTTTCTGTTCTACCAAGGAACTTTCCTAGAAACATCAGAGAGAAGGGGTGCACATGAACCCAATCTTAAGACACTGCTAGCTCTAGCACTAATCGTGCAATACCCACATTAATTATAATCGGTAAGGTCTAATGGAGTTCAGATCGTCTATACCCTAGCATGTGACAAGTCAAAAAGGTGTAAGGGGGCAAAGCCCTTGACGATGATGTTTTTTTTTTTTTTTTTTTCTGTAAATCTATGTGGATACTTCAAACTATGTTTATAAACCATGGTCCCATTACATTTTAACGTGTTGCGTGTTTAGCGATGGATGACCTACAAATGCTAAACCAAATCCAAAGACTCATGTTTGATCTGTATCTGTATTTACTGCATCATATAATAGATTGTCTAGTTTTATCTGCATTAACTACATCATATGAATATCAAAAAAAAAAACTACATCATACAGTGTCTGTTCACTAATGACCTTTTTTAGCACTGTTTCTTTAAGTCAAATTCTTTTGATTTATCTTTTCCAAATCATATTTCTTTGGTTTATTCTTTTCATTGATCATGGAGCAAAGACTGCAAAAATCAATGATGGCTACTAGATGCCTTAAGGAAACTGAAAAATACTGTGCATGCAAAGTTTTGTCCCACAGAACACATAAAAGCACTGTGAGCATAAAAAGTCAAGTCATTTGAGGAAGACCAGTGACTGCACCAATGAATGTATCAGTGTTACTGTACTTTCATTAATATACTCTGAAATTCTGTCAAGAGTTTCAGAAAATCATACTACTATACGTTCAAACAATAAATTGGCCTAGGTGACCCATGCCAAACGATGGCTGACATCATAGTTTGAGCTTGCTGTTACACTGCATGACATGATTCATCCTTTGTAAAACCAAGTTTCAAGAGCCATTCTATGTACTTGTTTTCTTTCTTTATCAAGATCTGAACATCTTGGCAGGCTTGAGCAGTGGTCTTGCGGATTCTGAACGACTAAATAACAAATGGTTGTCTGGCTTCAACTTGGGGTGCCATTCCCACTGGGAATACAATTTCTTTAGTACCTGTTTTGTCGTCTGTGCTTCCTCTTTGACATCCACTCTTGGTTCCTGCCATAATCAGCTTACTACCTACTTGTAATACTTGAACTTACCAAAAATCCTTGCATGAACAGGTTCCATTTTTGAACTGATGGTAACGCACACGGTCCCTCACGATTATCTCACGGCTGTAAACCCGTGAAATGAACTTGGTCACAGAGTGGCAATCCTTGCACACTCTGAGGTTCTTCACTATGCGGATGGTCGTCCCCGGGCTTGTTTTAAGGAGCCCGAAAGCAATTGCAAGTTTCTCACTGTGCTGGCAAAGAGTGGTTTCTTTCTCCTCCTCATCAATATCAAACAAAACTTGGGTGGTGTTTGGCACATAACCTTCTAATTGTAGCCTTTCAATGATCTCCTCCAACATTAAGCGGATATCCTTCATCTGTGGATGGGATCCATCCCCCATTATGAATTCATGAATGACACCATCCAAGTCAATTAAACTGCTCCCAGGAGTGGTCTTTATCCCCCTTTCCTTCATCAATGTCCTCAATCTTATGACATCGTCCCATCTACCTGCTTTGGCATAGATGTTTGATAATAAGGCATAACGGCCACTGTTTTGTGGCTCCAAATCAAGCAAAAGCTTTCCCACTCTCTCACCCACTTCTAAATTTCCATGAATCCTACAAGCACCTAAGAGAGCTCCCCACACAGCTGCGTTTGGTTTCATAGGCATCAACCTTATAAGGTCTTCGGCCTCAGCTAAAAACCCTGCCCGGCCAAGGAGGTCAACTACGCACACGTAGTGCTCCACTGCAGGCTCCACCCCATACACTTTATTCATAGACTTGAAGTAGTTAAGGCCTGTATCAACCAAACCTGTATGAGCACATGCGTTTAGGACACCTATGAAGGTGATTCCATCTGGGCTCAACTTCTCCCTCTGCATTTTCAAGAAAAGTTCAATAGCATCATTGGCACGCCCGTGCATAGCAAGCCCCCCAATCATGGCATTCCATGAGAAGACTTCTTTATGTTTCATCTTCTCAAAAACCTCCCATGCCATGTCAAGACGCCCACATTTGGCATACATATCCACCAGAGAAGTCCCCAGAACTGCATCCATTCGGATGGAATTCCTTCGTATGTAAGTGTGGATCCATCTGCCTTGATCAAGAGCCCCGACATTAGCACATGCCGCTAGCACGCTCGACAAGACATACTTTCTTGGCCGAACTCTTTCTCTTTGCATCTCATGGAATATCTTCAAAGCCTCCTTGAAATAACCTCCTTTGATATAACCATCAATCATTGCACTCCAAGAGACATCATCTCTTTGGGGCATTTCATTGAACAACTGTTCTGCAACCTCAATCATCCCACATCTTGCATAACCAGAGATCATGGCATTCCAGGAACCAACATTCCTCTCTGGCATACCCTCAAACAAATCCCTAGCAGCTTCTACGTCTCCACATTTCAAGTAGCCATCAATCATCGCGTTCCAGCACACAGCATCCGATTCCCCACCCTCGTCAAGCATTCGGCGGGCCTCTGTTACACGCCCGCAAGATGCATACATCTGAATTCCAGCACTTCGTATGTGCCCGTCTCCTTCAAGCCCATGTTTGACGACATGGACGTGAGCTTGCATCCCTTCCTCAACTGCTCTAGCAATAGTACACGCCTTGAACAAGGTAGGGAAGGTGAACTTGTTAGGCTTGGAATCTGCAACAACCATCTTACGATAAAAGGAGATGGCATTGTCTGGCGCGTTGTTCTCTAGGCACCCTTTGATCATAGAGTTCCATAAGAAGACGTGTGGTTGCGGGACTTGATCGAACACCTTCAGCGCACAACCCAAGCTGCCGAAATGCTGGTTGGCATAGCACTTCACTAATGATCCAGCAACGTAACTGTCTTGGAACAGGCCATTCCTTATTATCTGAGTGTGGGTTTGCTTGAGATTTTGCAGAGAAGTGTTGCATTTGGTGTCTAAGAGAGTGGAGATGGTTTTTTGAGTGACTTTGATGATGGGTGTGTTCTGTGTGGAGAGGTCGTTTGGTATGAGATGATAAGGAGGCTCTGTGGTCGTTGTGGTGTTCATTTCTCCAACTTCAACACGGCTGAGGCACCAACTAAAAACCACCATACATCTTTATTTATTGGCAATATCTTGTCCCTTGGGTATGGGATGGGATTATAGATATGCATGCAGCAGAAGCTTCCCATCCTTCCATCTACATAACTTTATTTTCCTCATTATGGGAAATGATATTTCCAGGTTAAATATTCCATTTCAGTGGACACAAACCTTCTCAAACAGAATCCTGTCCTGGATCTATCATTTGCCTATAATATTTTATCTTTCAACATATAAAATCCAACTGCAAAAGTGTAATTTGCCCACGTTACAAGGGTAGTAACAATGTAACACCATTCAATCTTCTTTTGTTTTATTCATATTTGTGTACATGCTTCCAAACATTTGACTTACTGGTTAGAACATGGAAGATCTGTAGCTCTATGGGCAGCAGAGAAAATTCTGAATGCCTTGTGTGATCAATTTTTTTATATTTTTTAATCACACCTGGTTCCAGATACTATAATCAGCTCTTAGAAACACTTGTTGGTGCCAATGATGTCAACTGGATCATCAAAATGAGTTTTTAGTTGCCAAGAATGACAACCGTGGTCATCCCCTATACAAAAGTAAGAGCCTTACCAGATGCTGTAACCAAATATATATATATAAACTTAGAACAGTTTTCGTCTTCCCTTGTTACTGCCCAGATCTCAGAACTGGCGTCCATTGTTCTTGTTCTATCAGATTTTGTGTCATTATTTTATGTATCTGCCTTTGAAGATCCTTCTTTTGTTCCTACATTCACAAATGGCAAAGAATAATTTATTTAATGAGTAATAGTAAACTGCAGGCAATGGTGGGGCAAATAATTTATCTCTGGGGGCGAACTAAAATTATAATGATTAAATATTTTCTTTTTCTTTTTATTTACATTGTACTTTGCTACATATAGTATTACAAAAATATTAAAAATGCAATTCAAAATGTAATGAAGTATTTCATATCTCAATAAATGTAAACAAAAAGTGTATCAAACACAACAAATATGTACCAAGATTAATAAAAAGATTGGACATCTTTCACCTATCTCTAATCAATTATCATGTCAATACTAGGTAAGTACATCCGTTCAAAAAGAAACAAAAATACAAAAACTAAGTACCCCTATTGAAACTTGTAGTGTGCATTCTTTTATAAAACTAAAATCATCAAATATCGAACCTTAACTAAAGTTCTCAGCAATCGTTTTTTCAATATAAACAACCAATGTTATAAATTGGACAGATACATTGCTGCCTTGGTTACACAAAATAGCAGCCAATGTTCACTGCCTTCATTTGATGTTATAGAGATTAGCTGGGTTAATTATTGCGACTCATGGTCTTCTATCAGCAGCTAATTGCATGCTGATTATAAACAACAACCAACCAGAAAATTACACTTCGGTGTATCATAGACTAAGTTATGTATACCATTGGCTTGGGCATGGGGCAGTATGATTCGATTAATTTGATGGAGACCAAGCTCACACAAGTAATTATAATGTGGAGTTCCCACATTATTTTATGTATAGAAGTGGGTTGAACGTTAATCTACAATAACATGGGTTAGAAACCGAGATTTTAGCTTGAAGAGTTCCATTTTAATTTTGCCGAAAATCTCAAATCTACGGGACGATTTACCATTTCCAGGAATCAGAGATTACTTAGTCTGCCTCCAATATGCCAAATCACAGGCATTCTTCCAAAGGACCAAAGGTGATGACAATGATATTCCCATGACTGCAACTTAATTGCAGGTTTACATATGCTGTTAACTGGCAAAGTTAAAATCAAAACTACATTTCCTCCTTAGGTTCTCTCTCAAAGCAGACATTGCATACCTGGCCAAGCCATATACCTTCGTTGGATGGGACCTTCTTACTAACCATGCGGAGGTTTGATTTGTCCAATCCAAACAATCCAGCCAATAGGCGATCTTTGGCTTAGCCACCTATTTAATGGCTCTTATATGGGATTGGATGTCTGTGTTAGCTATATACTTGACTAGGAAAAAGTTTGGGGGTAGGGGGAGGCGGGGGGATGACCCCCTCCCACCCCAGGCGGCTCCACCACTGACTGCAAGATTCAAGAAACAGCTCCCTCAAGCTATTTATTTGTATTTGGCTTGTGCTAGCAAGTTCTTTTTCACCCCTTGAAGGATTGCACCCATCTGAGGACAAATATAGATGCAACCCATCTATGTAAAGTCTTTCCATAGTAGTGAATAGTGATTGCAAAGAGCCTGTGTTGCATATTATATCTAACCATTTCTTTTGCTCATTATTCCCAATTAGGTCCATAAATTGACAGATGCTCAATCCTGTGTAAGGATCTCAAATTCATGGAACTTTTTTTTTTTTATCAGTAACCAAAAAAATTCATTCAAATCATAAGAAACAAAAGCACAAATACAAAAGATACGGTTAAGGTAGAGTTAGACCCAAAAACAAACCACCTCTCATAGCCCCCACTTTTGGCAAGGAAATCAGTGAGAACATTTTGAGATCTTGGTGCAAGAGAGAATGAGGGATTCAACTCTTATACAAAATCTTGAATTTCATACTTGTATCTCGCTAATCTCCAAGGACCCATGCAACTACCTTTCGCTCAACTAATGACTAAGGACGAATCCCCTTCAACAATTACTCCTAAAAAACCCAGCTCCTTTACGAGTTCTCAATCCTTGGACCAAAGCCAAAATCTCCATCATACAAGAGTAATATATCCCAGCCGATCTAGAGAACACCTACAAAACATCTCCTTCATGATTTCTCACCACTCCACCGAAACCACTAGGGCTCGGGTTGCCAAAACTAGACCCATCAAAGTTCAACTTGAAGCAACCCAAAGGAGAAGGCTCCCAATTTACAACTATAGTAGGGCTGGTTAAAGCTCTTGATGAGTCATACGCCATCCAATCTTGGTATATGTCTATTAGTTGGATTCCTTTAAAATTCTTAGAAATACCCACCCATTTCGACACCTCCAATTTAATTGACTTCACCACCAACATCAAACCTGTCCTCTTATCATCAAATACTTGATGACTTCTTTCAATCCATATAACCCACAAGACCCCATGAAGGAGGCACTTCCTCTCATCCCCAAAAAACTACAGCTCCAATGACAAATAAGATCCAATGCATCCCTCACCCAGCTAAGAGAGAGAATGGCTCCATATGGATCTGTCAAATTTGCAATAAAGGAATACATGGCTAACAGATTTTGCATCTTCCAAGAGGGCCTTTATTATATTGGAGCTAGAGTACCAAATCCTCTTCAATATGCATTGATGATATATTTGGATATGCAAGAGTTCAAAACAAAGACTTTGACGAAAAAGACCCTGATGACTCCGAAGACCAAATTAAACGATCATGATCAATGGTGGATAGGAAACCATCATTGACAGAATCCTTAAAAGATTCTAGTAATGCGAAGATCAGAAAATTCTTTTATGAACAAATTTGGAATAGTCTTGGAAAAGAAGTTCGAAAAGAACTTTTCCCCACTTAACAAGATGATCTTTTTTTCTCACCACCCCCTTTCCATAAAAAATCTCTTTGTATCTTTTCAATCTTTCCCACCACTTTCATTGGGGTAATTGACACAGCCAATTTAATTGAAGTAATGCGGCCCCCAAGAGAGATGTAACTATTTTTCCATGAGGCGCACTTACTATATTTTTCCACCACCATATCGCAAAAGCTTATTGCCTTGGGATTTCCTCACAATGATAATCCCAAATACTTTATTGACAGACGAGCAGTTTTACATCCCATAACATTGGCTAACCACATAAGCTCCTCCTCCTCCAAATTAATCTGAGACATACTCAATTTTCCAATATTAAACTTTAAACCAGAAATTGCTTCAAAACATTTGAAAGTATATTTTGCATTTTTCACACAAGATTCATTAGCATCCAACAGGAGAATCGTATCATCTGCAAATTGAAAAGAAAAAACCCTTTCATCTCTTCCTGCTTCAAATCCCAAAATAATTCCTTCCCTCTCCGCTTTGCAACAATGAGGTGTAGTAAGAAGTTGGTGAGCAGATTTCTTGGTAAAATGGGTCCTGCCTGCATAATGAAACTAGTAATTATGCAATTGGAGAAAAGTATCAACATGAGTTTGAATAGAATAGATCAGGTTATTACAAAACCCTTGAGTTGTCTTCTACCAAGTACACTGCAATACATTTTACAGATTACAAGTCTCTTGGAATTGCGCTAGCATCAGTACAGCAAACAACTCCCAACTATCTGCAGCAGCTGCATTGTCAGATGCCACTACAACAATCCATTGCTGTGATGTAAAATGGCAGACCAGATAGTCTTCCGGTTGATGGCCAAAATCGGGGGTATAAGTATGCAAGATTTCCCAAGTTATCAGTGTTCCAGAGCACATCGTATAGAAAGTGGAGAGCCTTGTGCCAAGCCTCTGGCAATAAGGTCATGATCTAGGAACAAAACAATAACAGTGATATCATCGTGGAAGTGGCGTCGGACCTTCTTGTCAATCCTTCGAAGATCCGAGTACCGCATCTCTCGTTTTCTAGCCGCTTCTTGAAGAGCAGCTTGGATGAGCCTTTTAGCACTTCCCTGCATCAATACACGCTTGTGAGCACAAAGCAGGCAAAAAGATTCCTTACTCCCCACAGAAATCCAAAACACACCTAAAGAAACACAGTATCACATTATTTCATTTTGTTTGGATAATTCACAGTATCACATTATGTTTACAAGAAAGAAACCAACACACACACACAGATATATATATTGAAGCCAATCCCTACTGCTGTATTGTTTAATAATGGCTGAGAAGGTACTACATCTGTGATGTGTGCACTTATAACTGAATTGGTAACAGTTGAATCTTTTTAAAGAATGTATGAGATTTCGAGCATGACTAAAGCAAACACACGAGACAGAGGTACTGATATTTAGGTTACTGAACCCACCAAGGCCTCCCCCTGTTAAAGAAATTCCTCAGCATGGCACGAGTGACAATTGTTATCCTGAAGAGACATTGGACACCCTCTCAAAGGAAACTATGTTCTCAACTCATAGAAGACCAATAACACAACTCGTTTATCTGCCAATAGTGTCAATCCGGCAGCTAAAGCAGTTGGTCAGCATTGGTATTCTAGAGAGCTACCTTTTCATACCAACTCCAACTTCCTACGTTTTTTAAGTGGCTTGCATGCTTTTCATGATTTCATCAATGATTTTTTTTTTTTTTGAAAAGTATGATTTCATCAATGATCAATAGTGAATGCTTACTGTACCAGACTTTTATTTATAAGCTTTGACAAAATTTAGTATCCTATTAGATTCAAGCTGCAAATGCTTAGTTGAATCTTTAATTTCTCTCATCTACTCATCTGCTCATCTATAATAGATATACATATTCATGCAGGCATACACAAACACATTCCAGTATTCCACTAACCTCGAAAGGGGCCCATGCCTGTAACAACTGGAGGTTAACCCAGACAACTGGACACCATCATAAATATATTAAAAATGTTTTATAATATGAGAATGATTCTGTGTTAACACAGACCTGTGTAGGTGTGCCATTGATTGACACATGATGTGTTTTTTAATTTAGCATCTACTTTTGGACACCTGCTTTTTCAAATGAACACTTTTTGAACGTTTCTAATCCCCAACACAACACGGGTCAGCATAAAATTCACCATAGACACTACAGAGACATTCTCCTCGTTTGTAATAAATTGGGCTCAGTTTTAAATTACACCTTGTACGAATTGATGAGCTCTACAAACTTGGTAACTTCCACCTCAAGCAACAGTTTTTGTCTTGCTAGTTGGGCATTATAGCCCCAACAGAAGCGCTCCAAAACTGGTGACTTACAGCTGAGGAAGTATCCATTTTAATTGAAAAAGATCACTGCAGAATACCATGTTGATTCCTAAAATATGCAGGAACTAAGCCAATGGCTAATTGTTTGAAATATCAGCTGCCACAGTTGTTTAGATGGAAAATTTTACTATCTGTGGTCTTGCAAAATGAATTGAAGGTAGTCCTAATTTGTAAATAGTGAAAATCCTAGTTAAATTTTGATGAGACCACCCCCTTCTAAAAGTTCAATCTC
>JAOXJP010128346.1:0-13662 GCA_025762735.1 Platanus orientalis | reverse complement strand
TATTGATAATTTTAAAATAATTAGTATATTATATATAATACATATATATTATGTATGTAAGAGTTCGGGCCTCGGGCTGGGCTAAGGTTAGCCCAAGCCTGGCCCTCAATAAAAGTTTAGGCCTTGGGCTAGGCTAAGGTAAGCCCAAGCTGGGCCCAAAATAAAAGTTTGGGCCTTGGGCCAGGCTCGGGACCTTGTCAAGCCTAGCTTGGGCCGGGCTTTCTCGAATCAATTTGCGGGCCAGGCTAGGGCCCGCCTGACCCATGCCCACCCTTAGATCAAATGATATCTTTCCCTCATCGATCAGGTCTTGGATGTCATGTCTTAGGTAGTAACACCTGTCCTTGGTATATCTTGGGAATTAATGGCATTCACAATGTTTTGCTTGATTATAGTGGTAGGGCAAGGGATAAGGCAGAGGTCTTGGGTTAATTGGCTGCAATAACCTCTTTTTGATGAGGTATTCCATGATGTATTTGTAGGAGTAGGGAAATGGGGTAAATTTTCTCTTTTTCTTCTCTTCTCCAAGCACACCTAGATATCTGGGTTGGTACAACTGCTGAGGAGGAATGGTGTTTATGGTTGTTGGATAGTTTTGGGTCGGCTGCGGTAGAGGCAAAACATGACTGCTATTCTGACTAGGTCGAGGGACCTCAATGGCTTGCACTAGAGTTTCTTCTAGTCGGGTGACTATTGCCTTCTTCAACACGGTTCTAGTGGAACTAGCAAGGGTGAGTGGTGCATCTTATACCAAACCCGCTTTAATGGCCAACTCTACCTTTGCGGATTTGTCAACAACCTTTGTAAAGTTGGTTTATAATGCAATCAAGAGCATCAACTGGTAGGTAGGAACTAACATCCTCATGAAGGTGGATATCATGTCCTCCTTGGACATAGGGTCTTTTAGGTTAGAGGTCTTGAATCTCCATTTATAGGCAAAGTCCCTGATACTTTCTCCAGTGACGGGTCTCATTCCTTCTATCTCTTCTTGAGTTGGTTGCATCTCCAGATTGAACTTATAATGGTTGAGGAACGATCGCGTCAGGCCCCTTCATGTGCTGATGTTACACTTTTCTTGGCTTACTAGCCATTTCCCTGCATTCTTCTCTATGCTCTAGCCAAATATTTAGACCAAGATACGCTCATCATGTCCCCACTAGAACATAGCATTGCAATACATGTGGAGATGCATCTTGGGGTAGGTGGTACCATCATACTTCTCGACACTTGGCATTTGGAAGTTTGGTGGTAATGCATCTCTGGGGTGGATACAAAGATCCTTGAAGTCCATAGAGATGGGGAACTGCCCCCTTTCATCAATTCTACCTTTGTTGCGAGCTTGGCTAGCTATGCACTGGTTTTGTCCTTTAGAGGAGAACCACTCTCCTTCCCTTTTCTGCTTGATGTTGGCGGCCTATACTACTCTTCTATATCAAAGGCAGCTCGGTGTTCTAGGTGCATGTATGTGGTTGTGGCTCGAAGTGGGGCCATGACATAGATGGGGCCCTGTGTGTATGCCTGGCCATGTGGTAGAGTCTGCTTAGCAGTACTAAGAGGTAGTGGAGGCTCAAAGACCGGGTTCTAGCCGTAATGCCCTCCTTGCTTCAACAAGTACTCAAACATTAGCTTCTCAAACTCAGTGAGTGTAGGAATTTGAGGCTGCTCATTGCTATTAGGTTGACTATAAGGTGGTGGAGAAGTTTGGGGTATTGAAGAAGATTGACCATGTTTAGTGGTAGATGTCTAACCATGCTGGGACATGAAATCCCCCATTAATATTTCCACTTTAGACTTGAACCTGTTCGAGAGAGTATCTTCAGGACCTATCATACTAGGAAGTGGATTTTCCAAGCATGTCTCTGGGAGGGTTAGAGGTATAGTGCTTACCATAAGTGGAGGTATTGACTTGTCGGCCATAGCTTTGGTATGCTGTGCCTTCTTCTTTTGCAGTCAAGTCTTTGGGGGAGCAATTGTAGCTTGCCTAACTGAATTTTGAAAGAAAAAGGAGTGTGATTATTATTATTTTGCAGGGTTTATTCTTTACATTCATTCATAGTTGATAGCTAGGTGCTTTTACAAGAACATATGTCATACAAGTGAATTCATGTCCTTTAATTAACTATGAGATTTTTTGGAAACAAAATTTTATATAATATATACATATCAGAAATGATTACAAAAGGAGGGGGTACTTTCCCCAATACATCAGAAGAGAAAGCATAAAATGTAATCTAAAGATCAGGCACCGCTGGAGGTGGTGGTGGGGATGTTGGTTCATAGACTGAGGAGAAGATCTATTTTCTCAATGCGTGAACCCATGACTATATCCACTGATCTGGTACAAAGGCCATGCTATTGCTGCACCTCATCTCGATTCTTAAAGCTTCATGGCAAGTCCTACTGTCATTGAGCTCACTTTTCAGGGAGTGGATCAGCTCAGCTTGGGTTTTATTCTAATGCTAGGTGCACTCACGTGAGACCTCAACTTTTGTACACAAAAGTGTCCCAGCTTCTAAGGCAGCCTTGGTTTGGGCATGTAAATCCCGTTCTTTGGCTAATTCTGGCAGTGCTTGTTCGTACTTAGCCTAAGTGTGAGAAGGCTCTGTATGTGATGAAAATGTCAATTCGGTGCATGGCCTTTTGTTTAAAGAAGCAAATGTTGCCGGTGTACTAGGCTGTAGAGGGGGCTTGTGTAAAAGCCAATGCTCATAAGAAGATGTCATGGTCTGTACTTTTGAGGATACTAGTTGTAGATGTCTTGTGACTCCGATATGTGAGTTGTCTGACAATGTGGCTAGTGTAGACCGCGTGTGATTGGACGTACGACGGTAGAGTCTAAAGATGTCCTTGAAGACTGTGGTGAAATCAAAGAGATCTTTCCTAAGAGCAAATTTTTGTAAGACACGTGCAGGTACATAGGGAGTACCCTGGTGGACTCCTGTGATAACAATGTAGGTGCAATCCTTGGTACCCAAAAGAGGGTAGCATGCTTTGTGCCACTTGACATGCCAAGTGATCTGTTCAAGGAGCATAACAGCTAGTAGGTTTTAATAACCTAATGTAGTCGTTTTAACTGGAAAATGGCGGCTTTTGATATGTATCTATACCGGAGTCAGATCTTGAGACACATAAGTCGGGAAAGATGTATGGATGGACAAGGTTTGCCGTAGTCAGGCTCGTAAAAAAGCCGGACAACCATATAAACGACCTCGAGGGTGCTGAGTACAATGTGAGAGACTAAAGATAATCTCATAAATGATCATAGGTGCGAGGTCCTTCTTTTTATAGATGTTGCCCCAAAATGTCGAGTAGGATGTCGTTGATGTGATAGTGGCTATGTGATAGTAGAAGTTGTCTTAAGATGACCAAGGTGAATGCTCTGAACTTGATGGGGTTGGCGAAGTCACTAACTTTCTTCCAACCTCTTTCCAATAAAAGGTTGAAAGGGCAATGCAGGTATTCTCCTATAGCTTCCTTAGGCATGGAGGCTTTGGAAATGTCCAATGCATGGAAGCCTTTGAGGTAGCTGGGCTTATAGGTTGAAATTATAGCATTGACACTAAGACAATGTTCCCAATCTAGGAAGGATTCGAGCTCCTCGATAGTGGGTGTAAGCTCTTATTCTCTAAAATGGAAAACCATAGATGATGGGTCCCAAAAGGAAATGGTTGCCTCTAATAGTGACTAATCCAAGTTGATTTATGCTAAGGCCAATGTTGCCCCTAGCCGGCTTTGACTTTTCCAAACTTCATGTTCTTTGAGGGGAGGGCAATTAGAGTATTTACGAAGTTCTCGAAGATGGCAAAGTATGAATCTGATTGCACATGTCTATGAGCCATGTTTGTAAGCATAAGCATGAACATAGGGTTAAGAATGTCATTTTATAGTTGAAAGCAATATTCTATAGAAATTAAACCTAATGCCTGAATTTTGTGTCAACGCCTAATTTTAATTGAATTAAAATTCAAGCGTTGGATGCACGATTAGGCTTTGGAACAGTTTTAAGAAAAAAATAATTAATGCCTGAATTTAGTCTCAATGCATGAATTTAAATGAATTAAAATTCAAGCGTTGGGAGCACAATTAGGCGTTGAGAGCAGTTACAACTTTTAAAAGGCCTGCAGTTGAGTCTTTTGTCTTTTTGTGTTTCAAATCACAACTTTTAGTTACGAATGAGAGAAAGGGTCCCCACAGTGTTCTTCTTTTCTCCTTTTCGAATTTTCACTAAAAATTCAATCTTTTACTTCAATCACAATGAACCGAGGAGGATTAAGCCACCATTTCCCCCTTCTCTTAGCATAAGAAAAAGCATTATGGAAGAACCTAGTTGCGGATGAGGTAAGTTTTTGACTTGTTTATGAATTTATTTCTTGTTTTTATAAATTTTTGTTGTTCTTTGAATGCCTTGTTTTAGATTCAATGTTTTAATTTGATTTTACATTTTTCCTTAGATTTCTTTGTATTTATAGGTGTAAAATCATTTGAATTGAATTATTTTGCTTTAATTTTGATTTTGGAATGATTTAGAATAGGTTTGTTCAAGTGTTTTTAGTGATTTTCGGATTTTCCAACGCTTGAAAATTCCGGCCCTAAATACAGTCGTAACTCCTGAATTTTCACTATTTTCTTTTTAAAGAAGGTGTTGAAAATTCAGGCGTTAGCCTAAAATTCAGGTGTTGGACAAAAATACAAGCATTAACCTAAAAATCAGGCATTAGGCCTAAGAGATAGAAATGCAATTTTTTATTTTTTAGTTCTTTTTAATTTGTTTTTGCTTCCTTTTGCTTATAAACATTGTTCTAACACGTTTTCACATGTTTCCCCTTACAGGCTAGGGAGAGAGTAGAGTGCTATGGCTCTTGGTCCAGGGTCTTAGCCTTGTGGGGACGTATGTGTTCCAATGTTCAGGACCGGGTGTGGGCCATGGGTTTCGGCCATTTTCTGAGCTTGCCGGTGCTACAGGCGGATAGGGCTCTGTTGATGGCCCTAGCTGAGAGGTGGTCTCCCATCACATGTATTTTCCACCTTTCGATGGGGGAGATTGGGATACACCCCATTGATTTCTTCATGATGATGGGGCTTTCCATGGATGGCACACCTCCTCTAAGCTCGGATGACTTCAACCCAGCATTGGTGGATCGGTGCATAAGGCCTCAGCCCATGGCTTTTGACAAAGGCATGAAGGGTGTCCTTCCTTCCTGGTTCAAGAAAAATTACATGTGGGCTACCAACCAGAGCTCACCAGAGGAGATTGCCTTTTCCACCTGAGCCTTTCTATTATATATGTTGACTAGCTCTATCTTCTATGGGAAGAGTGATAGGATATATTTCCATCTATTGCCGGCTTTGGAGGAGCTGGATCTTGTTGGTACTCATAGTTAGGGTAGGTCTACCCTTGGGTGGATGTACTCCAATATGAGTGAGATCTTAGTTGGGCACGGCCCTTATACCTTCTTGGGGCTCTGCTTCCTGTGGGAGGTATGACTTGTCATCGTTCTTTTAAATTTTGTCTTTTCTTTTTATTTGCTTTCTTTAATTTGATTTTGATAGCACTGATTTTTTGAATTCTTTCTTTTATAGGTGTGGTGCTATACACACTTCCCATCCTTGGCCCCTAGGTGGAGTGGTGAGGAGGTGTTTTGCCTCCCCTATGTAGCAAGGTGGAGGATCTCAAACACCCACCACAAGGTCCATAAATCCATCTCGACCTTCCGACGAGAGTTCTACCTTCTGATAGTTGACCAGGTAAGTACACAATACTTTGATTTGTTTAATTGATTTTCATTTTTTTGTAAATCATTTTCTAATTTTTATTGTGCTTTGTGTAGGTCAAGTGGCACCCATGGACCCGATGGGTCTTGGGGGAGGAGACTACCTTAGACTAGGCCTCTGCCTTGGCTTGGTCTCGCCAGAGGGTTGTCCTGGTGGCTATCAAAAAGGTCACCATGTACCTCAGAGAGAGGTGCTAGTGCTAGGTCAGGATCGAAGTGGAGGACTTGGTGGATCCCCACTTGCCTCCATGGGTCATTGACACTGAGGGAGAGACAACAGGGGGGAGATAGACATCGAGGCTTCAGGCTTCCTGGATTGGGCTCGAGACTACAGTGAGTGGTTAGCCACTCAGTCTTGTGGGCCTTTGGGTGGCCTTATTGAGGCTCAAGTGAGTTTGATTTCATTTTTTCCTTTGCTAAACGATTACTTATTTTACCTTGCTTTTTTTCTCTGTCTTTTTAAAAAAAAGTGTTTTGCTGACTTTGACTTGTTTAATTTTAATAGGCAGCCGAGGCTTAGCCTGTAGAGGAGCCGACACCTCCTCCTCAGAGGGGAAGGAAGAGGAAGGTTCCTCCCATTAAGCCTGATCTAATGGGATGGTGCCCAAGGTGGTGACTATGACCGACCTCGAGGGTGGGGTCAGTGAGGAGCCCTTGCTTGAGGTCGAGCTCCTTGAGGGTTGGGTACCTCCTGAGGTGACAACTTAGGTATGGTTTGATTTTATTTAAGTAATGTTTTAAAACTTATACATTTTTTTAGATTTTGATAAAGCTTTGTATACTTACTATAGGTTCCTAAGGAGGTGTACCTAAGTGCCCTCTAAAAGTTGGTGAGGTGCTTTGTCTTAATGGGGCAAAAGAACTGAGCTCACTTAACCGAGGCTACGGCCTTAAAGGCGAGCCATAGGGCAAAGGTGGAGGAGGTAAAGAAGTGGGGTCATTTTGTTTTTCTTTTAGGAGCATTTTCTTTTAAAATGTTTTGACATGTATTTTTTTTGTTTTGTAGTTGTAGAGACAGATCCCCATTACGGGGGATATAGGAGGTGCTATAGAGGACACTGAGATGCCCAACATTGAGGCTGGGGGAGAGCAGTCTAGGGGAGAGCCCGAGGTGCATACGGCACTAGTGCCTAGCGGTGTGGTGGGGGGGCTCCTCTACAGATTGATGATAGCCCTCTCAGGACTAGGAGTGCTTATGGGGTTCGTGGTACTGACGCCTCTCATTGGGGTGGAGGCCATTCTTATTTTAGGAAGGGGAAGCATGTGGCCAAGAAGTAGACAGTGGAGCATATAAGTAGCAACTCTGATGACTAACTCGAGGAATGGACCCTTTTCTTTTTATTTCTTTCACTTTATTTATCTTTTTTGGAGATGTATTTAGATACTTTGGATGGGTTGTGTATATTTAACCCTGAATGACTTGGACATATTTGAGATTTCTTTTTATTTGGTTTATTTGGTTGAGAGAGGGATGAACTCAGATTGTTTACATATTTTGATTACTTGAGGATGGCTTTTATTCATTCATTTTCCTTTGTTCTTTTATGATTTGGTTTACTTTGGTTCTATTTATGGGATGTTTATGCAATCTATGTCCTCGCATTACATATATTATGCAAAAGGGGTGAAAGATACCCAAACTTAGGTAAGAAGGTAAAATCCAGACTTAATTATCTAAAGAAAATAATTTGGACTAATTTTATAAAGTCGGACATGAATTCCTGGTTCCTTTTAGTCAATCATAGAAGCAATCAATCAAAATCACTACAAGCAAACCCTAAAGTTAAACCTCTAAGCTATTAAGTGTAGCCTAAATAACTCTAACCTAAAAATGACTAAATGTGCATGCTTTTTTGAGATTTTAAAAGATGAGTGTAACAGTCAAAACACCTCCCCAAAAAAATCGGATCATAGAGTGGTAATTGGCTTGGGTAACTCGGAATGGCCACGTTGAGACGTTGTTCTCATCCTATGTGGTAATCCAATGTCGGTCCATTGGTGGGTAATGACCTAGATAAGGGCTCATGAGACTGATGTATTGGTGTAATGTCATGTCCTTAGACTCATTTTGTGAAAGTATAAAATAACAAAGATGTATTCATACAAATTGTTCAAATGTGAATTTGGTCCTATTAACTAATTCAAGCTGCCCTAAAGCTAAGTGAACATGTTCTTTATCCTATACATGGCAATTTGGAATAAATGCTAAAGATGGACTGTTATCCTAACTAACTAATGAAGTGACCTGAGTCTAATTCAAAGCAAGTAGACATGTGAGAATGCAAGTAGACATGTGAGAAAGCAAGTAAACATGTGAAAGCCTGTATTTGACATAAACTAAGACTTGTACATGTGGAGATTAAATGGATCCCTAGTAGAATCGTCATTCTGTGGACATCAGGGTCCACCTCTTTGGCACTCATTGTCGGGTGCGTGAAAGGTTGCTAACCCCTTATGTGTGAAGGTTAGGCTTTGTTTGGAGTCGCCACCAACTCGGGGTTTAACCAACGAAGCTGGATGTTGGTTCTCCTCTTCAAGGAAGAAGAGAAGTTTAGACTCGGATATCTAGGGGTTTTGTTGATGCGAAGACATCATTTGTCAAATTCATGGGCAAAGGTGTAAAAGAAGCACCAACAAGTCAAGCCGTCAAGACCAATACTCAAGTCAGACCTCAACTTCCAAGAAGGTAAAGGCATGCATATAGCTTTATAGGGATCAGGTAGTATGACCCTAGGCATGTCTACACACATGGTTGAATGCCTCAATTTGATCCCAAGTAGATATGAACCTCCTTAAGATGTACACAGTAGTATAATTATAGAATTCACTATGTGTGACTGATCATAAACCCCATGATCGATCACAATGTAGAATCCACTACCTGTGATCGATCACAAAGCCCATGATTGATCACACTCAGAGTTTTTGAACACCCGAGGACTAGGCCCCTTCTCCATAACTGATCACAACTTGGGTCCTAACAGCCTTGTGATCGATCACAAAGTCTATGATTGATCATGACGTGGTTGTGACTTAAAGTGGGGTCCACACCACTCAACACCCCTAAGCATGTTTTAGGGGTCAAGAAAAAATGACCCCATCATTGATCACAAACCCCATGATCAATCACGGATCTGGTTTTTTTAAAAGTCCACCAAAACTTTATTTTAAATGTATGATCAGTTTCTCTTATCCATTTGAAAAGATTCTAATCCGAGGATTATGAGCCTTTTCTATCCTCTATAAAAGGAAATGTTTTCCATTAAGGCAAAACAATCTTCATGCCCTATATCCTTATCGATAATGGGAGCTCAGCGGATATCCTTTACCTACCGGGCTTTGATCAAATCGGTATTGGGCGAGATAAGCTTAGGCCAGTGAAAACGCCCTTGGTTGGGTTCACGGGTGATCGATTACTCCCACTAGGAATGGTTGGTTTGCCAATTATAACTGGTATAGGAGATCGGTATGTTACCAAGGTGGTCGAATTTTTGGTGGTCAACTGCCCCTCTGCTTACAATGCAATACTCAGAAGGCCAACACTGAATCAACTAAGGGCAGTCACATTAACCTATCATCTTTTGATGCACTTCCCAACTGAGGGGGGAGTCGAAGAAGTTAGGGGGGACCAGGTGATAGCTAGAGAATGTTATATGTCCTCGCTCAAGGGGGAACTAGCCCTTAAAGAGAGCATGTCAATTGACAATCTGGAGGTTCAAAATGAGAGGACCCGAGTGGTGGTGAAACCAGGAAGAGAACTAGAAGACATTATCCTCGACTCTAAGATGCCTGAGGGAGTCACCTGGGTAGGGTCAGACCTACCAAGAGAATTCAAAATACGGCAGTCAGACTTCTTCATCGAGAATCGGGACATGTTCGCTTAAATGCATGAAGACATAACAAGAATAAATCCCTAACTAGTTGTACACCGACTAAATGTGAACCCGGCTTTGAAGCTCATCAAGCAGAAGAAGAGAAATTTTGCTCAAGAATGAAATCAGGTGATTGCGAAGGAAGTGAAAAAATTGTTGGCAGTTGGGTTCGTAAAGGAAGTTCACTACTAGGACTAGTTGGCAAATGTGGTTATGGTGCAGAAATCGAATAGGAAGTGGCGTATGTGTGTTGACTTCACCGACCTCAATAAAGAATGCCCGAAAGATAGCTTCCCACTCCTGAGTATCAACACTCTAGTGGACTCAATGGCTGGTCACCAAACCCTTAGCTTCATGGATGCCTTCTCAGGGTATAACCAAATAAAGAAGCATGAGTCTGACTAGGAGAAAACTGCCTTTATCACCGGCCGGGGACTCTACTGCTACAAGATCATGCCCTTCGGACTAAGGAATGCAGGGGTAACTTACCAAAGGCTTGTCAATGAGATGTTTAAAAGCTAAATTGGGAGAAACGTCAAGGTGCATGTGGACAATATACTGGTAAAAAGCCTTCTAGCTGAGCAACACCTCTTAGATTTGAGCAAAACTTTCCAAACCTTGAGGAAGCATAGGATGAAGCTCAACCATAGCAAATGTGCCTTCGAGGTGTTGACCAAGAAGTTCCTCAGGTTTATGGTGATTCAACAGGGGATAAAGGAGAATCCCAAGAAGGTGAAGGCCATGCTTGACATGCAAACTCCAAGGAAAATGAAAGAAGTGAAACATCTGGCTGGGAGGGTCTCCACGCTTAATAGATCCATCTCTAGGGCCACAAATAAGTGTAGCCCCTTTTTTCGCCTACTAAAGAAAGCTTTCTACTAGGATGAAGAATGCGATAAGGCCTTCCAAGAACTTAAGGACCACCTTGGCCGCCTGCTACTAATCAATCAACCAAAGCAAGGCAAGGTGCTCTATGTGTACTTATCAGTATCAGAGATGGCAGTGAGCTTAGTGCTGATAAGGGAAAAAGTTGAGATACAAGCATGAGTATATTACACCAATAAAGCATTTAGAGGAGCAGAAAAAATGTACCCGCTAGTGGAGAAGATGGCGTTCACGTTAGTTGTCACGGCCCGACAACTAAGGCCTTATTTTTAGGCCCACACCATCTAGGTGCTGACAGATCAGCTGCTAAGGACCATATTGTACAAACCCGAGATCTCGAGGAAATTTGTCAAGTGGTCAATGGAGTTAAGTGAGTTTGATATCTAGTACCACCCTCGGGGAGCTATTAAGGGATAAACTGTTGCGGACTTTATCGCCAAGTACACTCATTCACTAGGCATAGAGTAAAGTGCAAGAAGAGAAACAATAGGAAGAAGCAGGCCAGGTAGAGTGGTTTATACACGTGGACGGCTCCTCCACCAATAGTGTAGCCGGGGGAGGAGTTATCTTGGTCACGCCAGAGAAACGCAAGCTCGAGTATGCCATAAGGTTTGGGTTTAAGGTGACTAACAATGAGGTCGAGTATAAAACAATGATCACATGACTATGCCTTGCTCGTACACTTGCGGTCAAAAGGGTTAAGGTCAATAATGACTCCTGGCTGGTGGAAAGACAAATACAAGGGGAGTACGAGGCGAAGGATGGGCGGATGAAATAGTACCTTGCCATGGTAGAGAAAGAGAAGTCCCTATTCAGGCATTTTAGTATACAATGGGTTCCATGAGGAGATAACAAGGAAGTTGAGAGGTTAGCTAGACTTGCAACATCCGACTAGCTCGGGAATCCCTTGGGGGCCACTAACTTACCAAATACTGAGGCCATCAGCGAGAAGCTAGAAACATCCCTTGGTACCCGACCTTGAGTATTCCAAGAATGGCCTCGATTATTAGTCAGATCACCCGACACTCAAAGACCTTTTGAGATCTCAAGGAACCTGGGGCCCTAAATCCCCTGACACGTAGAAACACAACAACCCCGACTACTCTAGTTAAAGATAAGCACAAAACCGTTATGAGAAAGGAATATTATCTATAGCAGGCCTGGCATTCTAAGAAAATAACGGAAAGAGCAGGGAGAGACATGGCCAAGAATGTGGGGGAAAGCGACGTACAAGATCTCCTATGATACGTCACCACACGAGCCTATAAATATGGTTATCATTTCATTCTTCAGGTACGAGACATCAAAAACCCTAAAGAGAGAGGGAGCTCTTCTTCTGTAATCCCCTTATTATCTGACTTAGCCATCAGAGGGCTAGAGGCCTGCACCCTGCTAGCGCCTAGCTTCCCGACCTTCTCTTGTTCTATGTGTGTAGAGCCCACCATGCCAAGGACTTGGGATGATCGTGGGACCATCTAATCAGCGTAAAGGAGCCTGCCAAACTGGTACGCTATCAGAAATAATGTTTGGTTGTTAAGAAAGTATATAGAAAACAAACTCAAATTTTACAATTAACCGGTTTAGCAACTTATTCATCCATAAACGGGGTCATTAACCTATTCATCCATATACTTGTTCAACCACCTAATCATCCATAAACCTATTCATCTATGAACATGATCATCTACACAATCCTGATCAGTAAATAATGAATCTATTAAAAGAAGGGAAAGCCAACAGCTAGAAAACTAACTTTTTATAACCTACCAACCGTCCACACTTTTAAATAGTGTGATAGTTGACCCTTTGATATCTGAGTTTTCTATCTCTAATATGGAGCTTCAAAAAACTGCACTTTTTCAAAGAGAAATAGACATTTAAAAAATTAACAAAACCATCTTCTCTAAAATGTAGTTGCTTCTATTAACATCTAAAAATATACTTGACCCCCATAAAATGCCAATTAGCCCATAATAATATACATTTCCCATTTGAAAGGAGTTTCTAATGTTTGAAACTAGCCATAGCTTAAAGTCATCCATATAAAAGAAATTTTACCAACATAATTGGTTATGTTAAAATATCAAAAAACATGATAGAATACCTTATTTTGAAAAAATTTCCTATAGTTTTTTGAATTCGGTTAATAACCCATGGGTCAATGAGATGAAGTCGAGAATCTTAAGCTCTCTCTCAACTTATGGTTGTTCAGTTAATCTTGTATGTTAAGTAATCTTAATTGAGATTAACCTAATTATCCTAGCTCTTCTCTTAACAAAACAATCCTATGATGTTATGGTAAAACCCATATGAGTTCCAATTGTTAGGAAATGTCAATAGAAAAAAAAAATTAACATTTCTAAGACTAACAAGGTTCCTTTTTTCTTTTTTGCTAAAAAACAAGGTTCCTTGACCAAGTTAAAACAACAGATCAGTACAAAAAGATAAGAGTAAAATTTCACTGTCAAATTTGATAATTTTTTATTTTTGAAATTTTTAAGCTCATAAATGAAGTGCTGGATTTCACATTCCAAACTAAACAAAAATCCACCGTTCGAAGTAAAGACTTCTTTCAGTGAGAGAGAGAAACTGAAATCACAAAGAATAAACCAACCATAAAAACTATTTTGGTAGAGGCTGAACGGGAGGAACAACCTTCTTCAAAGATTGAATCTTTGGCACCGACTCAACAACTATCTCAGATGATTTTGAAGTGACCAAACGTGATAGAAAGAGAGTGTATATCTGAGGAAGTGATGGATCATTGTAGATGAGTAGAGGAGTTCAAGAGGAGCAAAAGGGAGAAAAGAGGAGTAAGGGAAATGAAAGAGGGGATGAGGAGGAAACGACACATCAAAGGGGAAAAAGAGAAAACACAAATCTAGTGTAACGCCTTGAAACCCATACCTCACCAAGGCATCGGATCTTGAGGTATTAGACTTCTAATCACACTACACCTACAAAATTAAACACAACATATGGCAGAGTAGCTGTGCAATTAGGCCTACTAGAAAGAATTCCTAAGTCCATACAATATGATAAAAACTATAAAATGGTATTCAGGGACATAAACTAAACCAAAATGATTTCAGTTATATAAACTATAGTTCAATACAAAATATCATCTATCCCAC
>JAOXJP010128325.1:0-13663 GCA_025762735.1 Platanus orientalis | reverse complement strand
TGTTATGTGAAAAAGCATCTTGAGGTATGCCCATCAAAACCCTTTATTTGTATATCTATTTTGTTTTACTTTAATTTCTCTTAATTTATATGTTAAGAAGATGGCTTATTTCTATATACATATTCACACAAACTAGTTAGTTTGATAAATCATGTTGCATAAGTTTGAAACTTGTTTCTAAAAAATGAAACTCATCCATGCACACATAGAAATTCGACCCTAAGTTTGGACCGGTTTAAGTAGGTAATTGTCTATGTGGGTAGACCAGGGTGCCTAACACCTTTCCCGATCCACAATCGAACTACTTATCCAAAATCCCTGAGTCAACCAATTTGAAATAGAGTAAGATATTTCAAAAGAATTTTAAAATAAAATTATTTAAAAAAAATAGAGGTCTAGTCGCATCTTTAAAATGATTGGTGGCAACTCCAAAACATCGTGTGTTAGGCCCATGATGAGTGGACCTCTTTTTTAAGAGGCCCACCCGTTGTGCAAAAATCCGAAGCCCACAATAACTCTTCTAGCCTAAGGGGATACAAAATTTGAACGTAAGCTAACCATGGGTAGGGAAAGTGGTGACATAAGAGGTTTGGGATTTGAATCTAAGGATTAAAGATCTAACTTTCATATCCAATCGAGTAGTATTCGAAACGCTTTTGTCAATGACAAGAAAAAGGAAAAGGCAACTGGGCCTACCTTAGCTAGAGCATACTCCCAAGAAAAATCTACATATACTCAAAAGGGTAAGGGTGTTCAAGAGGCCTTAACCTCTAGTCAACCATCTTCAACTAAAGCTACGACACATGTCACACATTGTTCTTACATTGTTCTTATGTAAATGGAAACCCACTTAAAGTGGGGGCTGTATGTATCGCTTCATTTGAAGAGTTCACTTGATAAGCTATAGATTGAATTCCTCCTTTATGTAAATGGTGACCAGGGAAATAACCATGAAGTTTATAACATTTTCTTTGGTGTGACTAGTCCATCCACAATGATCACATGTAGGTCGATCTTGTCTAATTTGCCCACTCTTCTTTTGAAAACATAAATCCCTATTATCATGGGAATCAAACTTAGGTCCACTCTTGGTCACAAAAGTCGTTGAGTCAGACAATTGTGAAGAATTTTCAGCAATCACTTCTCGTTGGCGCTTTTCTTGCAAGACAAGAGAGAAAACCCGATTGATATTGGGTAATGGATCCATTAAAAGGATTTGTCCATGTACAACTGCTTATAAATCATCGAGTCCCATAAAAAATTTCATAATTTGATCTTGTTGCACATAGTCACTCAAGGATTTCACAGCACCACATGTACATTTTGATATAGGACGGTAGTTGGTAAGCTCATCCCATAGTGACTTTAACTTAGTAAAATAAGTGGTGATTGATTGTTGCTCTTGTTGGAGATTTTATGTATCTTGTTGTATTTGAAATATGCTGGGAACATTTATTTGAGAGTATCGTTCCTTGAGATCCTTTCAAATCTCATGAACTGATTCGACATAAATGATGCTACCTGCAATTTTCATAGAAACATAATGGAGAAGCCATGAAAAAATCATGGTATTGTAGCACTCCCACGGTAAATAACTTGGATCAGAGGAGTTGATAGGTTGTTTAATGGTCCCATCAATGAAACAAAGTTTGTTTTTAGCCTTGAGAGCCTTTGTCATAGATCAACTCCATCTATTGTAGTTTTCGTTGGTGAGTGGCTGAGAAACAAGTGCTAAACTTGGATGGTCAAAATGATGCCAAAAGAAAGGACTCCATAAATCTTCAGTCATTCTTGATGCAGGAATGCTATTAGAGTTTGTCGCCGATACTTGTGTAGAATCATTTGTCGTCATTGCTATTAAGATGGTGGAGATGATTCTGATCACACAAGATAGTTCTTGGCAAAATAACCAGGATGAAAAATTTGCTGGGGGAATGACCAACAAAAATATAATGATCAAGAGAAAAAAAATTAAAACCTTGCTGGCAGAATGACCAACAAAGAGGATTTATTCCCAAAGAGCATATAGCTTTGATACCATGAGAAAACTTCAAACTAAAATGCAGAGGTTGGGAGTAAAACTCGTGTATCATTGATCACTATATGGTGGTTTATATGCAAGTTTGCCTTCCATAAGTTATAGGATTGTAGGCAATCAAAAGATATAGAAAAGGGAAGATATGATTAGATTTCCAAGATTTGACATTACAACAACGATACAAATTCTCAAGATTATGACAACTGGGCTGATTTGAAACGGGCAAATATAGAAAATATATATCCAAGACAACTGGGAAAATTTGAGATGGGTAAATATAGAAAATATATCCAAGATGTAGTGGTTGTGTTTTATTTATCTCCATTCATTACACTACTAGAAACAAATCTAGGTAACGCTAGCCTCCTGGTTGAATCTTTGAGTATTACCTTGGTTTTAAGAATATAATATTGTAGCTACAAAGTTGCTTCTAAACTATGCAATCATTCTCATCTTCAATACACTGAGATGAGGTATTTTTTATTTTGGATTATAGCCAATACCCATGCCAAGACCATGAACCTCCTAGTCCACTATTGCTAAGATTCAAGTTCATGTAGTATAAGCATTATATTACATAAAGATTAGAATATTCTAGTACTTTTAAGTTATAACACACATGATTGTTCTCCAAATTCTTTAGAATGGTGTTGTGGGTATTCGAGTATTTTTTTGGTTATAGAGGATTTTTTTTAGTAAATGGTTATAGAGGAATATTGAGGCCTTCTTTGCATTAAAGAGTGATGAAAAAGGACATGGGTATTTCTGATATTTTATTTAATTTTTTTTTTATCGTGATCATCTATAAGTTGAGATGGGTCAATACATCTCATGGAGATCCAAGAATAGAATAGAGTGGAATGGATCTACGTTGAAAATGTGTTGGTGTTGATGATGGTGAGGGATCAACGTTCAAAATTTATACCATGATGAGATGTGCTCCTACCTAAATAAATAAAAATAAGCTTGTAGTGCTGCAAATTGGCCTGGGCTGGACCGAGTTAAGGTCAGCCCAAGCCTAGCCCAAAATATTACACCTAGACCTAAACTTGGCCCATTCTAAAAAAGTGGGCTTCGGACCTAGTTTGGGCTAGCCCAAACTTCAAAGCCCATGGATTGTTTAAGCTTATAAAAAAATATTTTTTAAAAATTATATTTTTTTTTCTTCAAAGAAATATATTTGATTATATGTTATATTGTAGTTTTGGCCGGGCCATTCGAACTAAACTAAGGCTTGTCCAAACATGGCCCAAAGTTGGGCCCAAACTTGGCCTAGCCCGAATATAATGAGCCCAACCTGCCTAAACTTCATGCTTCAAGCTAGCTTAACCCATTTGAATCCCTATAAGAATATGGTGTAGATAGATTTCTTCGAAGGTCACAAGACAATATTTTCTTGGAAAGTCAATTTTAGGATGGATCGACTATGATATGCTCGAAAATCCTTCCTTCCATTTTATCTGTCTTTCCTTCTTTCTTTTTACACATAAATTTTGGTTCAGTTGGACATTAGTGAAGCGAGAAAGAGCATATGAGTTACATGGTTTAAGATTTACTTATAGCATATTGGCTATAATACGTCCAAGACTAAAACTTCCATAACACAAGTGAAATATGTAAACCACTTAGAATGTCCAAGTTAGTTTGATAAAATGAACCATGTGTTTTAATATCAACAAAAGAACAAAGACCATTGATGATGATTATCATAGATAATGTTATAAGACATATGCAGTCACAAGATCTTTCAAGAACCTTGTTTTTTGCATGGATGATTGAATAAAAGAACCCATAAAAATCACATTTGCCATTGATCCAATATTTCTTGGTATTTAGATATTTGTTTGTGTTTTATTAAGATTGCAAGCATATGTTGTTCCAAATAATTTAAAATATGCAGCCAAATGTGATTTGCTTCACCCAACTCAAGCTTGGCCACGAATTGGGTTGTAACAAACCAAGTTGTTTAAGCTATGTTGGTCAAGCCAATTTCAGAGGAAATAGCCTAGATAAGGTGGAAGATGGAGTAGGATTGGTGAAGGTGAGTCCTAATAGTTGTAAAATGGTTTTATTGGGTTGATTCTATGAACTTAAGTTACGTTCTTCCATAAGGCCTAGTTTGGCTATTTTTGGTCCCAATTAGAAATGAATCTATATCATGAATCCTTGTCTTTATATTCTATGTTTGTTATCATGTATTGCACACACACACACACACACACACACACACACACACACACATATATATATATATATATATATATATATATATAAACTTTCTTATACTCTTGTAATCATTATAATTTTGTTGAGTTTGATTTTTGTGGGATGAATAGATACTTAAAGAAAATTGTAAACTTTATTTTATACTATCAACAATATCCAAATATACTTAAATGGTACATTAATACTAGATGGGTATCTAATCTTGATGAATCTACAAGATGATGGATATTTATCCTCGGTGGTATAGCAATATCTTAGGATCCCAAGAAACCGATCTGTATAAAGCATTCACTATGAATATGAGATTATAGTATTTGCTATAGCTGACAAAGAGGTAGATTCTTTAAGGAATTTATTATATGAAATTGTTTATGACATAAACCAATGTCTACCATATATTTCTGCTTTGAAATTATACTTTCATGGCTGTACATGAATGCGTAGTGGTAAATTCAAACATGTTAGTCTGAGGCACTCATGACAACTGAGTATATTTCAATCAAAATGAAAATTTAGCTAATCCTTTAAAAGGGCTTTGCAAGGAAAATACTTTGGAAGTTATTTAGGAGATGAGAAAGCCTATGAATTAAGTTGACTATGATAGAAACTTAACCTGCATTTAGGCTCAATTGGAAAAAAACCAAGTCATAAATATTAACTTTATGCACTAAATAGAGTGATACAATTATTTTTAACCCATCCATAGTTAGTGCATGATTGTATGGACAAGAAAGGGCTAGTTTTAATACTATTAATGAGTTTATATATGTATATAGAAGTGTACACCATATAGATATACTTTAGATAGATGGCCTATATTAGTGTGGAAGTGAGACTGATTTTGATGAGAACTCATGCTTGTCTACTAGAACACTTACTAACTGGGATAATTGCATAAGACTGTTAAAGTACTGGCTATAGTGATTTATGTGTTCGATATGTCCGGTTTATAGAAATGAGATCCTTAGTCCAAAATAAGTGGAGGTTCAAGTCAAGTGACACCTTTGTTTATGCATAACTTACCAATTTCTTAGAAATGTATTTGTTTTGTGAGCATTCTAATGTTCCTATTTAAAATTATGGGAGTTTGTTTGAAATTTTAGAAATAGTGGGGGTTTGTTAGATATTTTTAAAAATTTAATTATATAGTCTCTCAACATATGAGGAGTCTCTTTGAAAAAGTCACAAGTCTTGAAAAAGAGTCATGACTTATCCAAATAACATTCTTAAAAGTTGTGATCTATAAGGGTGCTTTAAGTGTCTTCTATAGACACATATATGACTATACAAGTCATAACTCTTCATTAAAGGGTACCCTTTCATAAAAAGACGAATCCACCACACATCAAAGATATATAAAAAAAAAATATCTTATTCTTTGTTTTATCAAAACATCATTTCTTTATTTATCTCTTACAATACATTTATAGGTGTGACATCAAGTGTTAAGGGTTAATCTTCAGTATTATAAACCGCCAATCAACAACACTACCAATAGGATGAGCCTATTTTATCTTGTAGGCAGATTTGTTAACTAGTTGTAATCTATAGATATCTTCTTTAACAAGAACCAATGTAGAGAGAAAATATTGTAAGGACAATATGATCCATGACTCGAGCATTATTATCTCTACTTTAACCCACCTTTTTTTTTCAACACTTAATACCTTTTTTTTGGTCTTTGATATATATTTAAATTTATTACTTATTACCCAATTTTTAGATTAATTTTTTTATAGGTGATTCTTCTTTATTGTCCTAATTTTGACTAGAAAGTGACAATTCTTCAAAATGCTTTGAATATCTGAATCTAACAATTTCATTTAATAAGACTAAAGGCATTGATTAAACTCATTTATCTTTTGAATGTAGTTGGTCTAATTAGTATTTGAAGTGATTTTTGAATGTTTTTTATCAAAAAATTTCACGGTGTTATAGTATTTCACACAAAATAATAGTTTTTTTTTCAATCATTTTATATAAAGGCTCACATCAGTGGAAAATATATGAAATATATAGCATTCGCCTCATATGAAATTCAAATGTTGTTCAGGGAGTTTATTGAAAAGTTCATTTTGTTTACAAAGTTTGATCATAGGAAAATGATTCCATACACCAAAGTTTTTTCTGACCGGTATTCCATACACCAAAGTTCAAATTTAAACTAATTTAATCTTTTCAATTATGAAAAGTCCTTGCCAACAAACATTTTATGTAAGGCTGTTAATGAATTGAGCTAGCTTGACTTGGCTGAGCTTGAACCTCCAATTGAGCTCCTTTATCAAAGTAAGCTTGAGTTGAGTTGTACTGGGCTCAGCTTGCTACAACTCGATATATATATATAGATTTAACATAATATATCTTATTGTATTACATATTCAAACATTAAATAAATTTAAACATAATATATAAATAGAGTTTGTTAATTGTTATGGTATGGGTTGTTAGGCCTATTCTACAAGCTAAATCATATCTTTGATCTTTAATAGCAGGTTTGACACATGGGCTAATTGAGCTTGAAGCAGTAAGCTTGAATTTGGAAAGTTGTGCTCACCTCAATCTTAATATGCCAAAACTAAGCTTGACACCTCAGGCTCGTGATGAACCTTGTGTCAGGAACCTATGCTGAGCTGGGTAAAGCTTAGTTCGTTGATATTCCAAATTTACATGTTTATTTTGAACATTGAAAATTTTGATTTCAAAAGATATAATTACGTCCCCACCTCATACTGAACTGATTCATGTTTAATCTTTACCCTTGATGAGATTTTTCCCCGAGTTATGGCTCTTAAATAAAATGTTTTAATGGTTGGATTAAAGGTTTTGGTTAATATATAGGGAAATAATGTTTTGTCCCAAAATTTCTGTCCATTGTGTCCCCACACACAAAGGCTAGGGTGTATAAGGTTAAAACCATAAAAAAAGTGTTTAGATGAAAAAGGTAAGTAACTGAAGAGAGGCAACAAATTCATAAAAACACCATATATCAGCTTGTAGTGTTGGGATATGGAGGGACAGCCAAATTTGAGGTGAAAATTTGCTCCCCCACTACCCCCCCTCCCCCCCACACATATATAATTAAAGTCAACTAAACTGATTCATTTGAGAAAATGAAGGAATATATTTTTATCCTAAACCATATATGTCCTCAATGGATATGGATTCGACATTAATAAGAGAAAAAAAAGAGGCTATTTACATCCAAGGAAATCAAATTGAGAAAATAAAATAAAAATTATGCGTTTGGCCAGAAGAAAGAGTAATAAAATGCAAACCCTAGTGGATTACAGGATTTAGTGTTCTTTTTGAGTCCCTACATTAACAACAGCAATAGGTGTTTGTATTAAACCACCAAGGAATTCCAGGTACTCCAAAAAAAAAGTATTCCTTTGCTGGAATGTAGAGAAGAAGATGACGGCCTCGCTCTGGTCTAGACCATTCGTCATTTGAGAGGCTTCTGCCACTCATCTTCACCTTCAATAAGAAACCATCATTGTTCATCATATCTACCAGCTCCACGTATATCCAATCCGCTTAGTTTTGTTACCCACAATTTGTAACATGCACATAAGAGATCTATCAAATGTAATTGATTTAAGGTCAGAGGACCAATTAATTCCATTAGATATATAAACTTGCTATGTTATTGCAATGATAGGAAAATTCTCTGCGGCAATGTCGAACACAAGAATGAACTTTAGACCATCTGTAAGTACGTTCCTTAATGTGACAATGGAAGGCCTTATCCAATTAGAGAGTACATAAGAACTCGTGTTAATGCATTGTTTCGATGGGAAGTTTTTGCACTCCTGACTCAGGAGGCTCAAACCACAATCAAATTGAGGGAAGTCTGCTACTCTTTAATAAATTTGTGTCTATGGTAACAAACACCCCCACAGACTTTACCAACTTAGCATTTTTATTCACTTTTTCATTGTTTCTTGCTCATTTCTTAGCCGTTTCTCTCATCATTTCCTCAAATAAATAAATAAATACAATTAAAATTAAAAAAACATTGCTCATCAAAGAAAAATCTCTCCCGGAGAGATGGTTGTCGCATAGTCTCTGGTTTTGGGGTTGAATTCCCTCACAGCATTCCGCAAATGACTGTGTTGACATCTGTCTCTCCTACATGCCGTAATGAGGTCCTGAGTTTCCCTACAACAAAAATACTCTTTCAATTAATGATTTTTTTTTAAGAGGTAAAATAGGATAACCCGATTAATGCTTATATCCCATAATAGGTCCCATTCTCGGGAGTTGATGACTATTCAGCATGTTGAATGGATAAGTTTGTTTCTTCGTCTAACACAATGCACCGTCCAACTACTTTGTCAATACATCTTTCTTTCCAAAAAAACTAAAGAATGGGGAATACCTGGATCAAAATGTGAAAGTAAAGGATTTTTTGAGGCTTTTTTATTTTTATTTTTATTTTTATTATAGTTTCAGAAAAAATATTCATTTCAATGCATAACTACTTTTTCAAAACATACATTTGCTATTGCAAATAAAATACCAAAGGGATTTGGTACGTCCCTTTATTGACCTGTTGCGGTGTGTGCATAAACAGTGACTGACACATGGTGTAAAAAGTAACGCCAGTGTCAGTTGCTGCATATGCACCTACCATAACATGTCAATAAGGGGATGTACCATACCTTTGCTGTTAGAAATATCGAAAAATAGGCCGCTTAACATCACAAATCAAGAATAGACTTAATACACCACTTTTTTTGAAAAAATAAAAATTAATTCTCAATAAGTTCATCCATAGAAATCAACACACGGGTTTCTTTAGGAGTGGTAATGTTTGACATGACCCACGAACCATACATGAAATAACCGGGTTAGGGTTGATGTAAATGTGTTTCAGGCAAAGCAGGTTGACCTGTTTTGACACGATTAATAAATGGGTTGGGTTAGGGTTGAGTCATATAGTCGTTTACCCTTAATGTGACATGACACGAATATGATCTGCCAACATGACCCCGACATGAAGCCAATACAAAATAAGCAGGTTAGGGTTGACTGTAAACGTGTTTTAGGTTAAAACAAGTTGACCCACTTTGAAATGATTAATAAATAGGTCGGGTTAGGGTTGAACCATAGTTGTATACCCTTATCTTGACACGACACGAACCTGACCTGCCAACATGAATTTCCACCCCTAGGTTTCTTATCAAAAAAGTATTTCTTGAGGATCAAAGATGAAGATAAATCGGCATATATATATATATATATATATATATATATATATAAAAGAAAGAAGGAAAAAACTCAAACTTAAAAAGGTATCAACCACTTTACCAAAAAAAAAAAAAATTCAGCCCGGTGATGGTGCCGTAACAGCCGCAGTGGTGAGAGGGATCCGGGTAAAGGTTAGGTTGAAGAGGGGGAGCTGGAAGGTTGAAAGAAGAAAAGGAGAAAGAACAGTAGAAAAAAAGCCATGGGTCACTGTCCATTCTCCCCTCGTGATTGCACAGGGACTGAACTCGTTTAAGTATAATTATTGCACCAAAAAATTTGGTAGTTTGATTTTCCTGGTAAATCAATATATTTGGATTTCCTTGCACAAATTATAGGATTCATTAATTCTAAATGCTTTTATTAGCCGTCCCACTACTACTAGATTTTATTTGATTTGATTCTGTATAAACATTTATATATAATATAAACCATGAGAGTGCTAAACTGGGGATTTTTTTTTTTGTGTGTATAAAAACTGCGGTGCTTATGTAAGCTAATTTAATTATATTTGTAGAGACTGCAATCCAGCTATACTCTTATCTCTTAGAGATATTGCTTTTTCTTGGTTGAGGGCAATAAATCAGTCACCAAAGGAGATTCCTAAGAAGACACCAACGATAGCATTTTGCATAGGGATGTAGGTTGGGTTATAAAATAGAGATGAATGAACATGACATGCTTTATGGTCTTTGTATGTCTTTGAAAAGCTTATACATTTGGACCCATAAAGGGTAACACTCTCCAAGGTTCTTATAGCTAGGTTAGAGTGCACTATATGTGTATTTTGGACGGCCACGTTTTCACTTAAATGATCCCGTTATCGTATCTCTAAAGAACTGGGGTTGATATTTTCAAATGGGAGAGACAAGACCCTGACCCCTCTCTCTCTCTCTGGTGGTGGCAGTTGGAGGTGGGGGTTCTTAAAAATGCATCTTCCAAATTCACTTATCTTCCATCTTTAGGCGAAGTTACAACTTCTGATAAGGGACCAAAACACACGTGAAAGAAAATGGACGAGAATTTGAAATTTCGTGTTAGGTTGGAGTGCACTATATGTGTATTTTGGAAGGCCACGTTGTCACTTAAATGACCACGTTATCTTATCTCTTAAGAACTTGGTTGATATTTTCAAATGGGAGAGACAAGACTCAGACCATGTCTACTTATTGTCTAATGCTCTCTGGTGGTGGAAGTGGGGATTCTTAACATGTATCTTCCTAATTCCCTTATCCTATTCTATCTCTAGGTAAAGTTACAATTTCCGTTAAGAGAGCATATGTTCTGTCCATGATGTTGTCTTTGATACAAGGGGACGACAAGTAAAAGAAAATGGACGAGAATTTGAAATTTTGTCTAACTTCGCCCATTTTCTTCTACATGTCATCGCTTGGTGTCCGAGACACCATCCTGGACAGAACATTTTCTTCTGTTAAACCCTAAAGAGGGTTACACCGAGAAAGTACATGACAACAATGCGGAAGCAATGGAGTCCAGGGAACAGCTTAGGACCATGCTCCCTCCTGTCGAGCCATATGGTCCCAAAACAGATGCCTATATGGCTATAACCACAACTTCTTAGATGTCAAGCCAACACATCTGAAGTGCCAGGCCACCGACTGATGCAAGGGGTCTACCCTGGGGCCCTTGTAACCTAACACCAAGACCACTGACCCTGAGGGCCTAAAACCAACCAAAATTGTAGCCTATACCGAGACATATTGTGTCTACAAAGGCAACCATAAGCTATGGCCAGTCATTATCTTGAGAAGGTTCATTAATTTTACATGGCCTCTTCCTTCTTTGGTTCACAAGTTCAATGCCTGAGAAGTCCACACCAGCTTTCCATATCTTCCAACTCTAAGTGACTAGCACAAGTCATGATAATCAGGGCATTAGATGGGACTCACGGGAGAAAGAGAACCAAGCAATACAAGATTAGAATCCATGGCGCATAGTAAAAGCAAGCAATGAAGCATGTATCTATCCAAATTAGGTTTTGGCAAGAGGGAAAGTTGTGGATGGGGAGTGCAACAGTCATGTTAGGTGCAACAAGCATGGATAGCCCACGGGGCACACCAGCCTATCCAGCCCCCTTCGTGTGACCACCATCAAATCAGATACACCTTTTTTTTCCTTCTCGTGTGTGAGCTTGTCATGCACGGAATTTAAAGTTGGAGTATAGGGGATCCCGGGCTAACTAAATCTTCTAGTGTAATGCAAACCATGCATCAAAGATTCTTCCTCGAATCGGTTTGGTTTGGCTCGAATTGGCCTGGGCTGGCTCATCCCGTGTATCTGGTGTTGAAGATAATGCTAGGATAACAATTTAATCAATAATTAATAAGCATTTTAAAGTTAAATCTTAATCAATAATTGATTATCTATTATACAAAGTTACATTAAGAGTGGCAGATAAAACATCATCTCATAGATAACTGATTATATGATGGGTTTGATACCATACTCACAAATAGAGAATAAAACCATTCATCATGAGCAATGAGTGTGAAAATTACCCTTCACTATACCACAATCTACCAATTAAAACAAATGCATCATTACATCTATAATGTAAAGAACAAACTTTGCTATGATCTTGGGGCCTAAATAAAACCTATAAAAAGGTGATAGTTTGTTTATGAATGTGTTTCTGTGCATGCATCTGTTGGAAGAGAGAATGGGGAGAGGGGAAGCATCACCATTAACATGCAACGGGTCTAAGAGGATGGATGCCAAAACTTGACCAGAGAAAAATGATCTTAATTGAACGGTCGATCAATTGATTGGAAATCATGTAAGTGGGATCCCTCAAATGTGAGTCACCAATCACCTAAATCATGGGTTGGGTGCTACGGTTTAAATTATGATTAACTACAGCTCTCTCTCTCTCTCTCTCTCTATTTCTCTCTCTTTCTTTCTCTATCTATCTATCTCTATCTCTACATATGCATGCACGTGTGCACTCACACAGACAAAGTCAGAAACAAGGTGTGCCCACTACCCCAACACAAAGTGATGGGTTTCTCTTTCAAAGCCACACAAGTCTATTGACTAATGCAACATCTCATAAAGAAAGATAAAGCAATAATGACATTATAGCTCTCAGGCTTTAAAAGGTCACTAGTGAGATCTTAAATATATACAATGTATTACGTAAAGATACGCTATCACCATTTGAAGCCAATATCAGACCGATCTCAAACCCAGTTCCCCCACTCCTTCCCCCCTACCATAAAAAAAGGGCCAATCTCAATTGCACCCAGCCGAGAATCCAAGGTAAAGCTCCTACCACCCACAACACTTCTTTGAAAGTATAAGGATTACAGTTTCTTCCCTCTCCCCCACTCTCTACTTAGAATAAAGCAAAAAAACAAACATCAAGTGCGTCTCTTCAAAAGCCCAAATACCTACAACATATGTTATCACAGAGGTACAAATTAAGGATTACCAAAAGTGGCCTCCCACTACCTTCAATCATTTCAATACTTCTTTCTATAGTCTCACTAGTCCCTCCTTTTTTTTTCCCTTTCCCTCTCTATTTCTCTTCTCATAAATATCACCCCGCCACGCATGTAAGCAGCTTCAGATACCCTTGCAGCCCTATTCAACCATGTCAATTGCAGGATTTTCAGACCCTGATAATAATTACAAGAAGTCATCCCACCGGAAAAATGATTCTGGCGAGCTCGATGTGTTCGAAGCCACACGGTATTTCTCTGGCACCAATGAGGCTGGTGGTTTTTATGGTTTAGCTTTTTCTCAGAAGACTGGAAGAGAAGAAAGGCAGGTGGGGGGAGGAAGGCGGATGAGCTTAGATGTGCCCATGAGAAATCCACTTCCTTCACAGTCTCATCAGGTGGAGAAGCAACACAAGGAGAAGAAATACAAGCAACCCTACTCTCCTGGTGGTAGACTTTCTAGCTTTTTGAACTCTCTCTTCAATCAAGCAGCCTCTAAGAAAAAGAAATCAAAATCCACCACAAAGTCACTGAAAGATGAAGAGGAGAGCCCTGGTGGGAGGAGCAAAAGAAGCAGCATTAGTCATTTTCGAAGCGCCAGCACCCTGGATTCGAAATCGATGTATTCATCTACAAGCACTGGTTTTAGAACACCTCCTCCTTATGTGAACACTCCCACAAAGGTCTACAA
>JAOXJP010128314.1:0-13663 GCA_025762735.1 Platanus orientalis | reverse complement strand
GCATGGAAGGGTATGAGAAGAAGATCCACATACCGTGCTTTGATTCTTCATGATAAACATCCATGCTTGCAGTTTCTCTTCTGTTATATAAGATGAGTATATCGAATTTGAATTGGAGTGAAGATTTAGTTTGCATGAATATATAGAAAAAGAAGAGAAGGTTATGGCAGTGAAATGTGGTCAGTACTTTATGGGGAGAGTTAGAGTCGGCTCCTTCGGCGTAAATAACGTGGTTCGTAAGGCCAATTGGATTGAGAGCAGAAGGAAAACGATGAACAAAGTTGTTGCCTTTTACTAATTAAGGATCCTCTCTTGCACTTTCTTGCATACACCCTAGTACGACACGTACTCCAAAAAACAACTTTGTGTCAGTGATTTTCAGTTTTTGGAGTATGTGTCACACTGGAGGCTCAGGCAAGACGTTTGCAAGACTTTAAGTGCATGACGAAGATAAAAAGTGATCTTCTCGGGGACGAAGACGCAAGGAAAGTGTAGGGAGTCGCTGTAGATCATCATGAGGATTTTCTTAAGAACCAACGTAACCAATGAAAGAACAGGATTATTATAAGAAGAACCAACGTAACTCGACCACTGAATGCATTGCACCTTGATTTAGTGAGCATACAGGAGGGTGTAGTAAAATTCATGTGGGAGATGGGATGACAAGTTGCCAACTCTTAACTGATTTGGTTTATCCCAATCCATACCTTTAAATAAATAAATAAATAAAAGGTGGCACCGCATCACATCTACAATAGATGTTCAAGTCCCCACAGATTCACATGATTCAACTAAAGGAGATTAGGGAATAAACCATGCACATCCACAACAGATATTCAAGTCCCCACAGATTCACATGATTCATCTAATGGAGGTTTGGGAATAAACCATGGAAGTGTTGTTTGATTCACATTAGTTATCCTTGGTTTCTACTTTTCTCTAGTCAATCTCTCTGATAAGTTGATCCCCACTAATCCTAGTGGTAGTATTTTAAGTATCCGGAATTCCTCCTAGACAGGATATGTCCTATGACCAATCTTACTACAACTCCGAATGCATGTCCTATCAACATTTACTTTCAATCAAATTCACTTATCATAGAATCTAAATCCTGGTGTTGTTGAATGCACCATGACAATGGTGCTGCTGCTCTCTTAATTCGATTTCATGGATGAGGAAAATCTGCATAAGCCTAAAATATTCCCCCGTAAAAACCCACCTAAAAATGTGCCAGATTTGTCTTGTATAATTCCATAAGTTGGCTCTAGGTCAGGTATCAATTAGCGAATAGGAACTATTGTTGGGGAGGGTTTTATCAAAAAAACCTATCAATTAATCAAACAAGAAGAAACAATAATAATAAAAGCAAAGCAATCAAACCACAAACACACAAGATTTACATAGAAAAACCCAAATTGGAAAAAAAAATCGTAGAACCGGAAAGAAGGCTTCACTATTTCTGAAAGATTACAAGAGTTCTCTCTCAATCTCTCACAAACCAAAACTTTTTCTCTCTTCTTTTCCTTAAAATAACCCTAGATAACCTTAGAGACTATATATACATCATAGAGGTCGAACATGGGTAGAGTCTCACTCTCCCATGAACCTTCTAAACTTGTTCTGAAAATTTCTCGAGAGCTGGACCGATCCACACAAAATGTTGGATCGATCTAGGTTGCTAAGCCCATCCTTGGGCCCTTAGGATTGGCTCTTGCTAGTTTAAATCTGTCTTCTTGATTCCTCCACTCTTCCGGCTTGCATCAAACTCCATCTCCAACAACTACATCTACTAAGATGATTTCATTTGTATGGATGTTCAAGTGAGTAGTGTTGTTTTGTGTGTGTGTGTGTGAGAGAGAGAGAGAGAGTTGTAAAACTAAAAAGAATCATACATCAATATTAATTATCTTAAAGTGTCGGGGTGTTGAGCATTAGTGAAACTTCCAGCTCAAGACAAAAATTAGATGATAAAATTATGGGAGAAAATGTTATACTCGCCCATGCTCTCAGACACAAAGGTTGGCACGTGAAACTTTTTTTTGAAAACCATATTTATGGTTTTAACCCCATACACCCCAGCCTTTGTGTATGGAGGATGGAGGAGTAGAAAATTTGGGAATAGAACATTTGCTCCCTAAAAACTATTGATTGTAATTTTATTAGGTCTACTCATAACAATAAGGCTTATAAATTTTTCCTTTTAAAAAAGAGATGCAATTTATAATAAATATTGTTATTGAATCTAGAAAAATAGTTTTTTTTTATGACTTACCTAAAAAAAAATTTATGAAATTATATTCTCTTGTGAATTGTCTTTTTTACCTAGCACGTCTAAAGTTTATAACCATAGATACAAATGAAATAAAACCTAAATTAGTAAGAGACCTAGAGAAAATTATTACAATTTTAATTTAGGTTTCTATTTATTTCCAATGGAACATAATAGAAATGATATTATAAAATTGAAAATCTATGATGATCTTAAATGTTGAAAATTGCCCCTTAACATTTGAGGAAGCTATAAGGTTGGAAATGAATCTTTATGGAAAAAAGTAATTAATAATGAAACAAATTCTATCATTTCTAATCAAACATGGAAATTAGTTTATTTTTCTGTTGAATGTAAACTAATAAGTTGTAAATAGGTATTTTAAAAAAAAAAATTATAAATCAATGTGTTCACTGAAATGATTATGTTAGACTACTAGTCAAAGGCTTTAAATAAAAGAAAGGGTTTGATTACTTTGATACTTTCGCTCTTGTAATTAGAATTACTATTATTTGAGTTTTAACTGCATTAATTTTTATATAATCTAGTTATACACTAAAGGATGTTAAGACTACAATGTTACATGGTCATCTAAATGAATAAATTTACATTGAACAACTTAAAGGTTTTGTTATACCTATCAATAATATATAGTATGTATATTAATTAAATCATTACATTGCTTAAAACATGACCCATTCAATGGCATAAAAAATTGGATTATATGATACAATCTTATGATTTTAAGGAAAGTACTAGATGTATTATAATTAGATTGTCCGCTAATGACCTATAGTTTTTTGTATTGATCAAAACATAGTTATAAAAAGTAAATGATACTTGTCATAATGCTTTGCTATGAATGGTATGAGTAACGTTAGTATTATTCTAGTATTAAATTTTTGAAAAATTACTAACGAAATTGTAACTACATATAATTTCACTATACTAAAACATACTTTAAAAGTTTGAATTTTTTTTAATTACAAATGCATTTATACCATTTGATCCTAGCATAAAATTAATAATGAATGATGATATATGTCGCGCCCCGAAACCCATACCAATAGGGTTATGAATTTCGATATGTGACATTAATACTTTTCATTTAAATCTTGTACATAGACTCTAAATTTTTTTTCACTTTTTCTTTTTTATTCATACATAGTGGAATTGCATATTAACATATAACCGTTCACATTTTCATAAATCTAATCTATATAAAAATCCCATATTCCATAAACCATAATCATGTCAATAATTCATAATCCAGTCAATAATCCATAAATATAGTCTGACATTCCCATTAAAACAAATCAATAGTTTGACATAAACTAATTTATTAGCTGAAATCCAAAATACGAAAATCCACTAACTTATTACATTATTTAAACTAAACTGAAATAAAATTACTGAACTGAAATTAATGTCATGTCTCTAAACTGAAATAACTAAATTCCAACCAGTCGTTAATCTATTTATATTGAAATCGTTACTTTGCGATCTCCTCTTCATCTGTGGTGTCAAATTGGGGTAAGTTTGACAAACGCAATAAGAAAACAGTAAGCTAATGGATTAAGTCTTAGTATGATTACAAAAAATGAAATAGATACTTTTTATATTTACAAATTTATATATAGAGCAGTACAATTCATAAATCATTATTTTACAATACTAAACATCTTATGAAAATTACAGTTTCATGTACAGAACAAAAAAATAATGTTAGTCATATACATTTAACTTAAACAAAACAAAACAGATCAAAAACATATGTCATATCATAGCCAGAATAAAGCAAAACATATATCTTATATCAAGTTAGTACATACAACAGTTCGTAGCATATATCTTCCGATGAGAAGGGTCAGAACAGTTCACACCATACACCCGGTGAGGTGGGTTACTATTACCAATATGTTGGTAATGAGGATCCATAATAGTTCACACCATATACCCAGTGAAGTGGCTTTTAACCATTCCACCATAAACCTGGTGAGGTGGGTTTAACAGTTCACACCATGTACCTAGTGAGATGAGTTCCATCAATAAATTTCCTTGATGGGCAGGTTGGCTTTCTAACAAAACATGTCATTTTCTTACAATTTCAAAACTTGTAAATCACCTAACATATATAGGCTCTTTACATCAAATATTTCAATATAAACTTAAGAGAATATGCTTGATCCATCTATGCAATATATATAGAACATATTTTCAAAACATTACAAGTCTGTATAGAACAATATTCTTTAAGAATCATGACCAATAAGGGAAGGAAACAATACTTTTATTTGAAAAATGGTGTTTTGAGTATATCAAGAACCTACACAATACTAATCTAAAACAAAAAAAAAGTATAAGCTTTGTCAGACAAGTTGAACAATACCTTTAAAAATATTAAGAAGTTCAAAGCAATTCATAAAATAGTTATTTAACGTTTATGAACAAAACTCTCTTTCAAAACTCTTGATTTTCCTTCAAAACATAGTTCTAGTTACAAATAATAACAGTGCATAAACCGATTCAAAACAGATGATATGACTCTTTAAAATCCTAAGGAATTAAAAATAAATCACTTTTTAACCACGTTCTTACCAAAATAATTCATCTCTTTTCAAAAACAATGTTTTAAGAACTTTAGGCAAAACAAAACCAGTGATAAATGATTCAAATCCAAAACAAAACGATCAAATTTTTTTACAAAATGAGATTAATAAGGATCTAGGAATCTATGGAATCAAGACAAAACAATAATTTAACTGTGTTCTTACAAAACAAGCTTTTAAAAACTTAAAACGATTCAAATCCTTTACAAAATAGTTTCAAAACAATAAAGTCGCAACATTCTATGAACCTAAGAAATAGTTTAACTGTGTTCTTACCTTTTCTTGTACAAAATCGTTCCTAAGTCTTTTCGTTCTTCAGAAATCCCAAATCCCTAGTTTTTCTTCTTCTTTTTTTCTTTCTTTTCTTTTCCTCTTGCTTTTTGATCTTTCTCTAGGATTTCTAGGTTGATTTAGGTCAAATTTGATATTTTATATAGACCCACAAGGAGTCCTAACGCATTTGAAAAATTCTCTAAATCAAAAAACTACTAAAATAATAATGTCTAAAAACCAATCATAGTACTAGTTAGGCGATCAATCGGGTTTCATAAGCCCGATCCATCCCCTTGTTGTCGATCCATCGATCCCCCCAAGCCAGATCCATCCCCCTATTGTCGATCCATTGCCCCTAGGTTGGATGGATCAGGGTCAAGCCAGATCCATCCCCCTATTGCCTAACCATTGCCCCTAGGTCGGATGGATCAAGGGTCCTCCGGATCGATCGACTTGGCAATTTTTTTTACCTGCTTTTCTCTTGGTCCATTTTACAAAATTGACCATATCTTTTTCGTTCGAACTCGGATTCACTCGTCGTTTGTTTTGTTGAACTCTTTACTCTCGTGCCTTTCTAATGACATAAAGTTTGCTCACAAATTCTTCTTACATTTTCATTGGTGTTTCTCTAACGTTGTGACAATTTACAAATCAATAAATGTGCATTTAAATAGTTCTAAGTGTGTGGGGAACATTTATATCATGTATATACAGTATAAATATGACATATGTGCAAAGAATATATGAAAATGTGTAGGGTGTTACAATATATGCTAGTATAATTAATATATTTATGCATAATGCTAGACAAGGTTATTGCTATCAGGGTTTTAAGGAAGATTTTAGTTGCATTGAAATCATGTTCTTTGTGTGTTTGGATGCTTGAATAAGAATATAAACTTTAAATGATATGATTAGTGATACTTAGGTATATTCTCTCTTTCTTTTTTTTTCTTTTTTTTGATACTTAGGTATCGATGATACTCTAATAATAGTAAAAAAAAAATCTAATTCTAATTAATCTACAAGTAGATGGGTATTTACCCCCGGTGGTACTATAGTCTCTTAGGATTCCAAAAATAGACTATAAAATCTAAGTTTATGTCATTGGCGAATACTAGAAGTAAAGAAAAATGATTAAGGAATATATTATATGAAATACTTTTATGGTTTGCACCAATGCCTTCAACATCTTTGCATTATAATATGAAAGCTACACTCTCACGAGCATATAGTAGTACATACAATGATAAAAATAAACATTTTACCATGAGGTGCTATATGTGAGACAACTTTTATGTAATCAAGTAATTATTAATAAGTTTGTTTCATTGAAAGAGAAAAAAAAATGTCCAACCTTTTACCAAGGGCCTTATAAGAAATATAACATGAAAATTTTCAAGGGGTTAAGATTAAAACCTATGGGAAAAAAACGTTGACTTATGATGGAAACCCAACTTGCCACTAGATAACTTCATTTTTAGGTTCAAATGGAAAATGTCATAGTAATAAACAAATAACACATTAAAATAGAGACGAATATTTATTCCATCTAAAGTTACTTACATGAATAAAGTAGTTAAGTTAATCTCTTAATGAATCTATGTCTATGTTGAGGAGTACAAGTTATACAAATGGACTTCAGATAGACTTACCTATGTAAGCATAGAAATGAGATCACTTCCTAAGAGACTCAGGCTTGTCTCCTAAAGTGCTTACTAAACCAAGATATTAGCACAAGGCTAGTAACGTATTGAATTACTTAAATACCATTTTCAGATAGCTTGTATTTAGTATGTCTAATTTCTCAAATGGAGCCCTTAGTTCAAAACCATAGTTACTATGCACCTCCACATACTTGTATACATTTGAATTAATTAAGTGAAGGTTTAAGTCGAAAGATACTTATTTATGCATTATGTACCATTTACCATAATTTTTTTTTAAACATACCATGAAGTTAATGGGATCGATGTACAAGAATTATTATAAACTTCTAAAAATAGTGGGGATTGTTGGATAATTTTCAAAAGCTTGTTTCAAAAAGTTTGTCACAATTATTTGATCTTTTTAAATGGTCATGGTGTCTCTCAATGGTAAGTTGCAACTTTTCGGATCTCTTGAAATGTCACGTCTCTAGGCCTCTTGGTGTTTATATAAATTCTATATAAAACCAAGGCTTGACTTCATTTGAGATATTTATGTTCAAAAACTTCCTTCCTTCTAAAACTTTCTCTCATTTTCTAAGAAATAATTTTAATTTTTCATATATTCCAGGTGTACGCCAAAGGTGTTTCAGTGTTGGTTTTCAATCTTGCTAAACTATAGACCAACAACAACAAATTTGGTTAGGTCCTTCAAGAAATCTCTCCTTCCTCTAAAACTCTCTCCTTTTCTAAGAAACAATTTTAGTTTCTCTTAGTTTCTAGGTGTACGCCAAAGATGTTTTACTGTTAGTTTTCAATGATACAAAAAAACAAACCAACAACAAATTTGGTTAAGCCCATTTTTCCAACAAGATGATTCACTGGACCTTGTTGCAGTCTCTAGTTCTAGTTTGACTAGAGTGGGGGTAAATACTATCATAAAGACAACATGAGTTGTGACTTGATCATTGTCACTTCATCTTCAACATTCTTATCTATCTAACAGTTTTCTCAAGATAGTAAGGAACTCTCATATTTTGTAGGAAGACAGTTCCAAACTGCCAAGGTAGGAAAGGTTAACTAAATTGGTATTAGCAATGATTGTCAATGGATATATGAAAGATCGAGTCAAGAAAGGTTCTTAAACTATTAAACGTGTCTACATCAATGGTCTTGTAGAAGTTATCAAAAGAAAGTTTGATTTCTTCAAGCATCGATAGTTTGAAAACCATACCTAGAGTTGGCCCATTCAACTCATTGTTATTAAAATCTAGCATCCTCTACAATGAAAAAGAAACATACAGAATCTCATAAAGTAGACCATGGAGTTGATTTTGGCTAGGTTATTGTTGTGATAAAACAACACTAAACGCACAATAGCGAGTTCCCAAACCCTAAGGAAAAACCCAAAAGAAACTCTCCACTTACAACTACATTCTTGTCTCTTACAAAGTCTCTCTCTTCCCACGTTACAAAAAATCATAAAACAATCCTTAAATAGAAAACCTTAACATGTTAAGTAGTTTAGAAACCCTAAATACCAACTTTCTTATAAAAAAAACAACGTTTCTTTGTGATATGTACAGCTGAAGAGTTGTGAGAATTCAAGACACTTTCCAACAAATCTCCACCATGGCTTGAATTCCACCTAACTAAACTGAATGAAGCTCCTTAATCATCTTCTCCACCAAACCCTGAAGGGTACACAATCAGTTCTCTTTCAAACTGATAGAGTCCAAGCTACTCTTGAACTCAATCACCAAACCCGGCGTTGTTGGCATATCTGTTGATGGGTGCGTTTCATCTAGGGACTCCTATGGAGGATGAAGATCCACACTTGGCTCCAACAAGTTCTGTAAGAATCTGCCTAAAGTGCATTTTCATAAAATTGAATTGATCTATCATCACCTCTAATTGGGTATTGACAAGGTGCCATGTGTTGTGCTTCCTCCTTTTGTTCTTCGAGATTCATTCCCTAGTCGCAATTGTAGTCAAGAATGATTTGAGGGCAGAGTTTGTTTCGGTGTCACGAGTTTCATTGGAGACCGCTATTTCAATTGATGAATCAAAATAAGACTCAATCACTCACCTTAGGCCCTATTTCTTTACATAGACTTTAATGACATCCAAGGATTGTAGGATCTTGGGTTAGGTAGATGGTGGCCACACTTGTGGGTGTCATGGTATTGATCCACTACAAAATTTTGGAACACTTGTTACAAGCATGGTTGATTTTGCTTCGAAAATTCAGTCGACCATCTGCCCTAAGAGAAGCATTTAGTCTGATTTCCTCATCCATAAAGGAAGACTCGTCACCTTGGAAGGGAAAGGCAAAAATGAGTTTACAGATAGAAGCGGATACTCTCAAAATAAAGGGTAACTACCTTGCTCCAATACAGAAGATAGAGGATCTAAGGGACCTGGCAAAGACTCTGGGCTTGATAAACCCAGCTCATTCTTTACAGGTAAAGGGGTCAACCTAGCCTTTGGATTGCAATCCTCGTCTGAATTTGAGTCTATTACTATCATGATCGGGTCATGAGAATGAGTTGGCCTAGCAGAGGGTCTTGGGTAGTCCCAAGATCTAAACCTCATTCTTATAGGAGGGATATTAGGGGAAGATTCACCTTTGTCAACACTAGAAGATTTTCTCTTTGGAGCAATGAATCCTTTAGAATGCATATGCATGAGTTAAAAAGAGAAAATATGTAAAACTTCAAAATATGATTGAGAACAAGGTGTTATTTGTAATAAAATTCTAGTCTTAATTAGTATCTTAGTCGCGACGAAATTTCATCCACAAAGACATTTCAGTCCTAGGTCAAAAGCCATGATGACTGATTGAGGTTGCGGTTGATAAATTTCATTCGCATGTCATATGTTGGCAAATCAGAAGGGAATTAATATCATAGTGACAAATCGAATTCGCGATTGATGACTCACAATTGCAAAACAAAACAAACAAACAAAAAAAAAAATCGATTGCATTTCCCCTCTCTACTGACATTCTTGAGAATAAAAAAATCATAGTAGTGGACGAGGAGTCCACAACTAGACTAGTGGTAGTTTTTCTCATGATTAACGCGAGGGACACCATTAGCGACCCATTTGTAGGCCCGCACCTTGGCGCAACGAATGAGTCGCCAAAGACAATGATCGGAGCACCCAAATATGGTCTTGGTCTTAAGACCCCCAAAATTGTACCAAATCATGCAAAATTGGTGTCTGTGGTTTCATTTGTGCAAGCAAGTCATTTCAACCAAATGTATTCTTGAATTGAGGTTCTAAACTCGCCAAAATAACAGAAAATAGGGTTTGGGTCTCTAAAAAGTCAAAGAACTTCAGAAGCTCAATGTTCAACGGTTCAAAGACCTTCAAATAAGTTCTGAAATAGTCGCTTGAGTGAGACAAAAAGCTTGTTTGGGGTTTGGAAACAAGTAAGTTCTAATCACAACAATGGTGGGGCTTGGAGATTTCAACAATGGAAGATATGGAGGGGGTGCTCAAGGTTGAAGATGATGAGTAGTTTATAATCATGAGGGGTATTGTACTCATTTTCTTATGACAAATGAAGAGACACCAACCAGCCATGAATGCCTTTCAGAATACGAAGGGGTTCTATGAATTCGCCGCCTATAAATTTCAAAAAATCACGCCGTGTCAATCGCAGGCAGTAACGCATGATGAATTCAAAAGCCGCGTTGCATCAGTCATTGCCGACTTAGAACATTTTTCAATGGAGAAACAGCAGACACAGGAAATTTCCCGCGACTGAATTAATTACTGAAATTACCTTTGCTATATAATTGAGATGGCTCAGTCGTGGCCTCATAAAATATGGTTACAACTGATGAATTAGTAGCAGTGTGATGAAGACAGCTACAACTGACCATTCAGTCATGTTGCATACCAATCACCGTGATTGAGCATACAGTCACCAATGCGCCGCAGTGAATGGATAAAAAATGCTCACCTTAACAAATGCTAACCACTGCTTCTTGTCAGGCAGCGGGCACATCAGTGCCGAAAAGTGAATATGCACCCCCCAAAAAAGTAAAATCACTTTTCAATGCTGATGTGTCCGCCCCTGACAAGAAACACTGATGAGCGTTTGTTATGGGCGATCCCAGTGCCGCAACTGACCAGCCAGTCGTGGGCTAAGCTAGGTCGTCACAATTGACCACTTAGTCGCACCCTATAGAACAAAATGGCTCTCATATGAAATTGATGTAATAATGGAAAGGAGATCATATGGAAGGTCTGATGGGACAACATATTCTCATGCTAAATAGGAGTTTTCTACATATTTTGGAGACTACGTTGGCCATGGGTTCTGCAGCAAGATACAATGGAGAGATCGGATTGAGCCACATCAAAGACTGCCACAATAAGAAAGATTTGAACCCTAAACATCAATGCAATTATATATACCCATGCATCACACGTTTAGGGGAGACTTTTGCATTACTATTCAAATACTCATACGTACAAAGTCTCTAACTATTTTCCTCCAAGAAAACAAACGTTCAAGCCTTCATCTCTTTAAGAACTCAGCAAGTCCATTAAACGTATGCAAGGTCTAAAGAAGATGGTAAAGGAAATCAAACTCAAGGGCCATGGTTCCAGCAAGGTGAGATAAGCTTGTGTCGTTTATGTTTCATACATTGTAAAAGCTCTATAAAACCTTATGTAAAATTATATTGATTAAATGCAACAAGTCATTCTTTTCATCATGTTCTTTTCTTTTATTCATGGTTTGCTTGAGGTTCAAGTCACGAAACAAGAAGTTAATTAGAGGTGTGTTGTGCTTAACAACAATAATTAACAAGTTTCTTGAGAGACTTGGAGTGAGAGTCCCCACTACATACAATAATAAACCAGTCATTAAACACTAGATAATTTGAACACATGAATTTCAAGATTCCGTGGGCACAACAAAATTTGACATTACATTAACTCTCAATTAGTGAATCTTAAACATTGATGATCTTTTGAAATTTTACTACACACACTATAACAAAAGGCTTTATTGTTATGGGCAAAAGTGTAGCAATATCTCTAAACAAATGTAACAATAAATTTACTTACAATCACAAAAAACTTAACTATAAGTGGCGTCGCTATTAATATTGCTACAGTTATAGCAACCGTAGGGAAAGGTTCCTTTTTCGCTACGATGTATTTATTATGGTTTATGCATAATTAAAAAACTTATAGTTATGGTTTTTATCCATTGTACTATTATTTATAAAAAATAAATACGCTATTATAGTTACACTTTTATCCATAGTTATATCTCAATAACACAACCTATTCTTACAATTTCATCCATACTTAAATATCCACAAATTACAACAACTTTTTCCGTAATTACATTGCATATGTTACCACGATTATATCCGTAAATATAAGTAAATAAAATTTTCATTTAACGTAACATTTTGGTAAACCAAGACGCACATATAAAATGTTGTTAATATATTATTTTTAAAGCATTTAAAAAAAGTACTATAATTAATAATTAAACGTTGTAGAAGCTTTTTTTTAATTTATTTGTTCCCCTTCTCGAATTTCTCTTCTTTCCCATCCTATTATGAACCCAGTAAATTATAAACAATAAACGAGAAACCAACCTATGCATTTAAGGAAAAAAAGCTTCATTCATACAATAGTAAAAAGAACCATGTATACTACCATAAACATTATATCTGTCACTCAATATTTCCATAACTACATAAATCAACTGAAACATTTTCTATAATAAAGATTTTGTATAGTCCATGCAGAACCTTGTCCATCTACAGTGCCACTTCCATGTCCAAGCTCAGACTAGGAGTGTATTCTATGTCCTTCCAGAAGATCATTTTCTTCCAATTTCTTCCCCTGAAAGATCTAGCAAGAATCTTTCCACTAACTGGCTTGCACAAACCAACATCAACTATAGAAGTACCCATTCTCATTTCAGAAAATGAGGATGCCGTATCCATGTAGAAAGCAAATAGCATTACCAGACAATAAACTTGATGAGTTAAGATGTAGTTTTCATAATCCCCAAGCAGCATTTTAAGGATGTGAAGATTTACCCTGTGCCACACAAAGAGGAAGAATGAATGCCAACACAAGTTCAAAAAATTAAAAGCATAATGTAATAACTATAGAGAAATAATTTCATTAGTTAAAAAATTATCTGGACATTGTATGAGAATTTCTATTGAGCACAACCAGGTAAAACATTCTTTTTGGGACATTGACACTTACTATACAAAGTGAAAAATACATTAAATCCTCTTAATCATTTTTATTGAAGAAAAAAAAAACAAAGGATCAAAAAATGGTTTTTTATTTTTTTAAAGAAACATAGACCTTCAATTTTTTTTCTACAAACAATTTAAAATTTATGCAAAAAAATTGTCAACCCTCTTATTACCATGGTAATTGCAGCATCCCCTCTTCTTGTGAGAAGTCATGGGTTCAATCCCATGGAATGGCATCTCGCCAACAGCACCAAGTGGGGCATACCAAAAAATATATCAAATTTTCTCATTCCACATATACTATGTTTTCTTACTTGACTTTAGTCATCAGACTAATGTTACTACCAAAATAAACAAATTTTCAATTGTTGGTTAAGAATACTAGCTGACTTGTTACCAATGGTTAAAATTGGTGGAAGCTAAATAAAAGGTGAGGATATTCTCATTCCGGTTTTGTAGTCACCCCACTTGTATTGTTTGGCTACAAATGGACCAAAACATCTATATAAAAAGACTGGAGTTTTTTAATGAAATTAGGGGGATTTGGCCTATTGGCAACTAAACAACAGGTAGGGTGGTAATATATATATATATATATATATATATATATAT
>JAOXJP010128303.1:0-13663 GCA_025762735.1 Platanus orientalis | reverse complement strand
TTTGTATTTTAGATACCCTTGTCATAAATATTAAATTTTTTTTATCTCTTTCTTTTATATCATTTATTTATTTACATGTATTTTTAATTATATGTTGTGATGACATGCTTCATAAATGTTATATTGTATTTTTTTGTATATATATGTCATTTTTTTATTTAATTTAACTATGAGGAAACAAAGCTCTAGGTATGTCTTAAATACTTTGATTATTATTATTTTTTATGTCATTTGAATTTTTATCCTTCACTATAGAATAACATGATAAACTTCTCACTAGATAATTTATTTTATACACATGTCACACACATGTAATAGTTAGAAGGGTAACTGACTTACACATGCATAACCCATTTTCAAAAATAGAACATACAAATGCACACACCATAAATGAAATCTCGACCCTAATTTGAACCGGTTTAAGTAGGTAACTGAATATGCGGATGGACCGGGGTGCCTAACACCTTCCCTAATCCATAACCGAACCACATACCCTGAATCTCTGAGTCGACCAATTTGAAATGGAGTCAGACATTTTAAAAGAATTTTAAAATAAAATTATTTTGTTTTTCAAACATAGATGCTTAATCACATCTTCAAAAGGTCTAGTGGTGACTCCAAATCATCGTGGGTTAAGCCCATAATGAGTGGACCATTTTTCTAAGAGATCCACCCATCGTGCAAAAATCGAGGCCCACAGATAGCTCAAAATAACTAACATAACAACTTAGGAAAATACAAACCCCTCAGGTCTAAAGACGAGTCTGTAAATATAAACAACACTTACGCTTAAAGTGATGTTTTACCAAGTGTGTTTATAATAGACCTCTTTAATGCATTTATATAATGCACCCACATGCAAGCTTAGAGTCTCACTCTAATGACTGAGATTATATAACTCCATCATATAGTAGCTCTACATGTAGCAACCCTATAAGTGATATGTCCAACATCACTCATAGCTGTAAACTTTTAGGTCTATAAGAGCTGGATAATCAGATATCTCCACACATTTCAATGTGTCTAACATCCTACCATGTTACTTGAGAACCACCTATCTCATCTCATGAGATCAAATAATTACCCATATAAAAAAACAAATTCATGTGATGATATAATAAATAGTTATTATTAATTAAATACTTAATTAATCATGTTTATATTTTATGTGAATGGCTTTGTTAGGACACACATTTCTAACAATTGGAACATATGAATTTCAAGATTCCTTGAGAACAAAAAAATTTGGTATTACAAGAAAAACTTGGAAATGGTGAAGGTGAATGAACCTGTTTCAAAGAAACATGATAGACCCACTGAATATGTACAACCTACATCTCGAAAGAGTAAGAGAAAAAGGAAGCACAAGGACTTTGGTACTAACTTAGTAGTCTGCATAGCAGAAGGAGATCCAATTTGCTACCAAAAAGCCATGAAATTACATGATGCAATATTCTAGAAAGAGACGATAGATGATGAAACACACACTATAATATCCGACAACTCTTGGATACTTGTGGATCTTCCTCAATGGTGCAAACCAATTGAGTATAAGTAAATATTTAAAAAGAAGATGAAACCTAATAGAATAGTTGAAAAATACAATGCCTGACTAGTGGGTAAAGGGTATAAAGAGAATACAAACTTTGATTATTTTGATACATATACCCTAGTAGCGAGGATCTCAACTATTAGGTTATTGATTATGGTAGGGCTATAATAAAAAAAAAATTATTATACATTAAATGGATGTTAAGTCAGCCTTCTTGAATGGTCAACTAGAAGGAGATTTATATGGATCAACTAGAAGGATATGTCATGCTACGACAAAAAAAGAAATTATGAAAGATGATAAGTTCCTTATACCAATTAAAGAAAGCACCCAAGTAGTGGTTTGAAAAATTTTAACAAACTCCCATCGGCAATGGATCTGAATCCGACGATGAAGACATATGTGTTTATTCAAAGACCAATGGAGAGTCATGTGTGATAATCAATTTACATGTTGATGGTATGTTCATCTTTGAAATTGATTTATACTATGTCAATGACATAAAAAAGTTTTTCTAGTTAGTATTTGATGTGAAGGACCCAAGGGTTACGAAAATTATCCAAGGAATCAAGATCATCCCAAATGATGATTGTATTGTAATTTTATAATCCAATTATATTGAGAAGATTCTTAAAATATCCAACATGTTTAATGTGATCCAACACCCACGCCTATAAATTACAATCTTAGGTTGATGAAGAAAAAAAGAAATCGTGTATCACAGTACAAACACTCACAAGTTATCGGCTGCTTAATGTATACTATATATTACACTAGGACAAATATTTCCTTTGCAATATGGATGTTGACTAGATACATGAGTAACTCAGGTAGTATGTATTGGAGTGCATTGAGTTCTGCTTTGAGGTATTCAAAAGTAACCATGAAACTATGACCTACATTACAAAAAGTATCCCACTATTGTTGAGGGACACAATGATGCTACTTGGAATTTAGATATAGACGAATTCAAATCAGTGACTGCTTGGATTTACACACTAGCAAAAGATGTGATCTAGAAATCCAAAAGATAAATGTGCTTTACCCATTCCTCTATGGAGTCAGAGTTTGAAGTCTTGTCATTGATTGGGGAGGTAATAGAATAGTTAAGAAATGTATTGGTAGATGTACTAATATGGGATAAGCCTGTGCCAATAATAACCATTTATTGCAAAAATCAAGCTGTCATTTTTAAAGAAAAATGTGAGAATTATAATGGGAAAGCTAGAATCGTACACCTAAAGCACAATCATGTGAGGGGTTTTATCATTTACAACATTGTGGTAGTATAGTATATAAAGTCCAAAGAGAATTTGATAGACCCATTATCAAAAGACCTTAATAAGGAGTTAACATCCTGTACATAAAGGGAAATGGGATTGATAAACCTGTAAAAGTGTAATTGGTATAAAGCCAACCTAGTTGTACTAAACGTTTATCAAGTTCAATGGGTAAACAAACTAAATATAACTAATGTGTAAGCCTACAAATTTCTTACTTATAGATAAATTCTGTGATGTTTTTACAGAAGGTAGTTCTTATAGAACAATGTGCTAATAGCTTACGAAATTTTTTTCATAGATGATGAAAGTTGAGAAGCTAAGTTTTCTTAATGAGTTATATAGACCCAATTTAGGTTGGGGAAAGTATACACTCTTAATAAAAGTTCACCTATCTGTGTGTGAAAGTATATCACTTTCTATGAGATTCAGGTTGTCTCTAGAGAACTTTAAAAAACTAGCATATTACAAAGACCTTAAACTATTAATTTATGTGAATGAGTAAAACTTTGCTACAAGGACTATGCTTATGACAAAGTTATTTGTTAAATAGAGAATAGTTCAAGGCATAGTCCACTAAACAACATATTGTTTATACTATGTAAAAGTTCAAGGTTGACACCACATTTATTTATGTGCAACGACCACTCTTAGAGTTGTTAATACCTATTTTCAAAATTTTGAAAGTGAGGGATTGTTGAGATCTTTCAAAAAATAGAAGGGGCAATTGCCCTATTTCCAGAATCCGCTCCCTTAGAATCAAGGAAAAAATGGCTACTAACCACTCTCACTTCCCTATCTATAGTGACGTGTATGATTGAGTTAGGGTTTTGCATATCTCTCCATCTCCCCCTATAAATATTAATTGGAATGAACTAGAAAGAAGTGATGTTGTGATTTTGGTTGTATTAGGGTTTCTTTGTGAAAAGAGTAGAAATAAGGAGAGTTCCAAACGACTACCTTGTATGTATTCCAGAGAGAACTCCTTGATGATGATGAAGAAGAAAACATCGTGATCTTCATATTCTTAATCTCTCTCTTTTTATCTTCTCTTTGTGCATACAATTCTTGAAGTAGGTTTTCTTTCTTGAGAAGAGAAAAGCTGTGAGTTTTTGAAACCAAGGTTCTGTTGGATACTCTCACTCTTTGTAGAGGGTGATTTCCTGATTCAACTAAGTAACATCTTCTTAAGATCTGGTATTTAGAGAGAAATCATATTGATCTCACAAGTGATTTTTTTATGAGAAAACCATTTTACAACGTTGTTCTGCAAAATTAAACCCTGAGACTTTTGGGCTTTAAGAACAATAGTGAGCAAGTGTCATTCGTCTCTACCGGAAAGTGCAAATCCATATAGAAACAATCTACTTGAGGTAGATTGTATCTTAGTGTTATCCATTGCACATTATTGGGAGGCCTCGACTATCTTCAAGAAACGTGATAATGACACCTTCCATGATCAGATGAATTGGTTAACTCTAAAATTGAAGAATACAATAAGAACTAGTAAGGTGTGACCTATAGAGTGAATCGTGACTGAGATTGTGTGTCTCGAATGGAATCTAATCACGACTTACTAGAGGTTCACAATTGAAGTGAAGCTTGTGATTGAGCTGGTGACCCGTGACTGAGTATGTGTATCACGACTGACTGAAGTGCTGCAGCTGACAGTATCATCCATCACTAAATTGTTGTTGGCAACTAGATTGTGGTTTGCGATTGATCCTCATTCATGACCAACTTGAAAACTAACTTTTGATTATTCCATCATTGTTGAGTTTCCCAAAATCTCATAAAACTAACAACTTGCACATGATTTTCTATGGACAATTATAGTGCCCCAGTAAAAATAAGGTGGTAGGTTCATTGGTCACTCCAGTCAAGATTTGGTAGGAGCAACTCTCAACCATGGATGACACCTTCTATCCTCATCCCCAAGGAGTTGTAGCCTCAAAATAACATCAGCTCAACGATCTTAACCATTCAACAAAAAAACAAATAATGAACGTAGTTCAGCATTTAACGTTTTTGTGTTTATTTCTTTTTCAAAAGAATGTGAATAATTGGATTACAGGCCCAGATAGATACATTTACTTAATTTTTATCGATACTATCAACACATTAATTTAACTTTTACAAGCACCCTCTCTAACACAACACAAACTAATTTTACCTCTTCTAGTTATACAATGATCATGGTTTTTTTACATTAGTTCAGTATTATGAGGCACTAGGAGCACGATTTCAATATTATATGATAATTACACTAAAATAAGAACTGAGTTTTTTTTGTAAGTTTCTGGTTCAGCTTAACAAGAAAACTAGATGGCCTTGAATTTAATATAAACCATTGCAAACTTGGACATTTAAATATTGTTGGCACCATTTTAAGATTTACAGACTTAATAAATTTTGTGTGTTTATGCATTAAACGATGTTCAGTGCCTTATACTTTTCACCATTTACTAATGATGCCTAGGAATAGTGATGGTGCTTAGTTGTTAACCTCACCCCTCTTTGCCCCTCCTCATTGCACCCATCCAAACAAGTCTTAAATGGAACAAACAACTATCAGATATGCGATAATATGACGAAGACACCAGAGAGATCATTGTTACACCCACTAAACAAAATATGGCAGCCGAAAAAAAAAAACTATGAAGTAATCCCCTCCCCCCTCCCACCAAATTCAAGGTTGTGTCCAAGTAGGCAAGTCTAGATTCTAGGCCACACTATAACTAGGTCGGGCTAAACAATTCTACTCATCTGCCTTCTCTGACAGAAGCTACACTGCATAAAAAAATGGAATAATTCCAATATGTCGGTTTCTTATTAATTTCACTCAATCAACAAATATTGTACATAAAAACTAAAACCAAGAATCAATTAACAAGTGCAGTAATTGTCACTAGTTTAGTTGATTATGTTGTTTTCCGAGACAATGCTTTCTCCCTCTCCATCTTTTCGAAGAGGCTTCCATCGTAAACAGCTTTAATGTTCTCTTTGTGCAGCAAACCATCCTTGTCCTTGCATAGGAAGTACAGTATCTTCCATTCTGTCCAGCTCCCGACCCTACAATCAATTCCACCCTTTAGATAACTAGAAACATCAAAAAGCTAAGAGCTCGAGATTAAGATACTTAAAACTAACCATCCTTTGTAGTCTTTAGGAATCCGGTTGGCCTTAAGCATTGCTGACACTTCCTCTGATGTTAAAGCATTTGGATGAGTTAGGGCATGCTTGTGAAAGATCTCCTCAAATTTTGATGGCACAAACCTAAACAAAAAATAATTATAATTTACATTAATGAAACAAACTGGGGTATAAGTATTGGAGCCAAATTAAATGTTTGAAAAGTTTCTCTTCTCCTTCGAGGATATATATTGTGAAAGTTCTGTAGAAATAAGAAGTTTCTCTAAAATTGCATGTTCGTTGAAGTTGTTCTCATAGCAATTGAACTGCGTAATCCAAACATTGGGTTCTCTCTTGATGATTGAAATAATGGCTAGAAAATCAAGTCGATTAGAAAATTTAACACTATTCAAAGAGCATCTCATGACCTGTTTCCCATTAGATAATTTTTTAGATGATAGGAGCTAATGCAGTTTAGGGGCTATGGCCAACCAAACAAGTAGCCCATTGTTAGAATGATCTAGAATGATTTTAGGGAAAGAAAACCTGGAACTGAATAACTCAGGAGTTATTTCAGGACTACTTATTGGATCAAATAAGCCCTTATGAATACTGGAACAGCCTTTTTTTTTTTTAATAGAAGAATACTCAAACGGCTTGTGAACCATCATGTACTGTCCTATTTAATGTTTGTTAAATAAAGGATATGTATTTGGGATGTGAGTAGAGATGTTTCAAACAAAATAGAAATTTAGTAGCTTTCAATACGAAACTAGGTAGAAAGATAACGAAAGATATTAAGATATCAAATCTGTCAATAGGTTTAGTTTACACCATCCACTTCATGCTGTACATAAAGAGTCATAAAAGGAGGTGAAATATGATATTACCTTCCTTCTGTATCATAGACACCAGAGTCACTTCCATGTTTTCCTTTTTGTATGTTCTTTACTTCAATTGGGAAGATAAGAGAAGGGAATTTTCCCTGCAACAAAGATATCAACCAATGGATATTAAATTAGGATAAGTTTAACTATCTTAAGAATGAGACATGCTAGTCCCAAGCACCAATTCATGCACTCAAAATTGTGGGCTACTGCAAACCAACATACGGGCCTGAAGTTATATACGAGCAATCTTGTATGACCAAAATTGGAGTGACCACACCACAGGCTGACACGTGTGGTGTATAGGGTTAAAAGCATCAAAAAAGTATTCAAATAAAAAAGTAGTTGTCCAAAAAGAAGTACAAATTGAACTCGAACAATCATATCTGATAAAGAAAGTAAAAAAAAAAAATGGTTTCTAGATGGCCAAAACTCCTTCCAATTTTGAGAAAAAATCAAGATTTTTGAGATTATATATATATATATATATATATATATCAATGTTTCAAGCAGATTTCAAAGAAATTTGGAGATTACATTTGAATTTCTCCTTAGACCACAATTGATGCCTAAAACTGAGATTTAAATTAAGAGTGGTTTGATACAATACATGTAATCATTTTGATAAGTAAAGATTATTCCCGACTAAGAGCTAAGGTTTAACATAATTCTGAACATTTTAAGCATTAGAACAATAGGTTTCTCTTATTAATATTGTTTCAATATTTCATTGATTAGATGGTAGTGTCTAATCCAAGAGGTTCCCTAACATTTTGATGGTCTCAAAGAGTGTATTTGGATCCATTTTTATTGGGCCTGCATCAAAATATAATTTTCCCCCAGCCAAAGTCTAGTTTTCTAACTGTGAATGCTTGGTGCTCAACCATGTCTATTGGTGGGGAAGGATGGAGAAAGTATGGTAAAGTGAAATAAATTGTAGTGAAGTCAAGAAAAGTATAGTTTCCTTTTCTTTTTTCTTTTCTAACTGTGTTTGGAGAGCAAAGCCACATCTAGGGCTATCAATTGGACTGGGTTGGGCTGGGTAGGGGGTGAACTTGAGCCAAGCCAGAAGTATAAATCCCTAGCTTAAACACAACTTGAGCTCAGCCCTTTGTAATTATTCAGGTAGCCCAAAATGAAGTGAAGACATATAAATACAAAATGTTTTGCCCTTAACCCTTAAGCCAAAATGATGTTTGTTGATAAATATTCTAAATTCATTTGTTTTATTCTAGCAACAAAATCCTTTTACATTTTCACCATCCAAATTCGTAAAAGTTTTTGAGCTTTAATAGCAATTATTTTTTATCATCCAAATTAATCTAATGAAAAACATAATTAAAAAATTAATTTTTTGGGCTTTGGACAGGTTTCAGACTGGTTTCATGTCTTATTCACTTCGGACTGAGCTAGATACTAGGCTAAAATAACTTAGGCCTAAGCCCAACCTGAAAATTAGTTCAAACCTATCCGAAATTCAACCTGTCCAGCCTATCCAATTTTCAGGCAGGTCAAGTCGAGCTTTGGACTAGTCTGGCCCAATTGACAACCATAGCCACATCTACTGAAGAAATAAAAAGTATGCCAAAGGGTTCAAAAAGGTAGAAAAGTAAAGCACACATGTAAGTAAGCACGTACAAGCAAGAAATGTTGTCCTCTAACTTTATTGGTTCTACGTATTTTTCCTATGCACGAACCTCCCTTGGTTAAACTCATTCTTGGTTCCATGCCTAATTCCTATGCATGAATCTTTGTTTAAACTCAGAATAAATTGCAATGACATGCAATTGCACTGTGAACCAAATCCCAGGAAAAGAAAAAACATCTTAAAGATATCTTTATATGTGCATTTATATAAACATGGTTCACTCTTCTCCGATCTGCATGGAGAGAGATTTCACGCTTATTCCTACTCAGCATGCAATACAATTCCTAACAAAAGGTATTTATATAAATATACAGATACTTATATAGTCTGTGTGATAGCCACCTGTGACGTAATCATTTCATTTGAGTTTCCAAAGGCATTTGTAACTATGGGGTGATGGTTTGTAATGAAATCATTCAAATTTATAATGATTTGTTAACTCAAATTAAAAATGAAGTCATCTTAGGTTTTACCGTAAAATGAAATGACTTCTGTTATCAAGCACTAAATCTCCACAAACCTGGATGAGATCATTACAAATCATCCCCTTGTAGCTACAAATGCCCTAGAAAACTCAAATGAAATGATTTCATTACAGGTAGCTGCCAAACACAGCCTTATTCGATGTTTATTTATTACAGTTAGAGACGAAATCCTCTACAGTTTAAATCTCTCTACATGCCAAATGGCCTTATCAAAGTCACATATGTAGGTGTGATTTGACTGAAGTTTGAAATTCAAATATAAAGGCTGTCAAATCACACCCACTTTTGGTGTTACGATTGACTTGTAGAGAGATTTCAAAATGTAGATGATCTTGCCAGCTGCAATAACCTTTTACCATAGCGTTGTATCCTTTGATCCACGTTTTTAGTGCTCCATTGGCATGCAAGACACAATGTGTGTACAGGGAGCTAAGCAGTGCTCCATTGGTATACAAGACATAATGTGTGTACAGGACCTAACAGTGCTTGCATCAGCACAAAAAAGAGATTTTGGGGCACGTGTTTATCATTTTTCGGTGCTGATCTAAGCACTCCCAAGTCCCTACACATATATTGTGCATGGATTTTGTGTGTACAAAAGCCGAGGGGAATTAATGGTTTGGCTTCTGTGTGCAATCCGTACACAATGTGTGCATAGTGCCCTCCTACATACATGTAATGGTCTGCCAACCAAGAGGTCTAACTCATAGTTTTGAGAGCCAAACTGGTCATCAAACCGATAAGGTACCGAACTAGTAAGATGGGTGGCTCAGGTCTAATTGGGTTTGACTGTTGGTTTACATGATTTAACTGCAATTTGCTTCAAACATAAGTAAAATCTAAATAAAATATTAAAAAATAAAATAATTCATATAATTCATCAAAAGGCTTATGAACAGGTTTCTAATTCTTAGACACACCCAAAAATTAAACAATTCATAGAAAGTGGGATTGGAAATCGGAAAAGATATATTTCCAATTTTTTCTTCTTAGTTTTCCAAATAAAAAAACCGATTGATTTTCTTCGCCAGTTATATGCGTTTTTATGACTAATTTTGGATTTAAGGTCCTACAACCGTAGTCAAACCGGGTCAGAACATCTGGTCCAGCTGGTTTAAAACTATGGTCAAAATTGCCAAAAGGCTGAGGTGGGCCGTGGTCTCCAATTACTGGATCATCTGCATTTAGCTGGGGCTTGCTTATGGAGAAAGCACTACACGGTAAATTTAGGGTAATCAGGTGTCAACTGTGGAGTGTACGTGGAGGTCATCTCCTCTCTATGATAATAAAAATCAGAGCCTCCACAATCATATCTCATAAGCTGGATTTTTGTAAAATAGACAGACCAAAGATGGGGCTCGTTCACTGAACGGCCAGGATGAATAGACAAAAGTTTGCTTTCTTTTACTATTATGACGTAATGGGCCTGTGGGAATCTTATCGTTTTCCTTTCCTCTGTAAAAAATATCAATGACTTGTGGCTAAGCAGTGGGTATCTATCAGCTTTCAAAGTTAGTCCCTACCACAGCATATGCAACAATGGAGGAAGGAACAAAGCACAATCCTGAACACAGGGACGAGAAAGAGAGATAGGGAAGCTTACTTGGCGAGTTTTACCGCTGAGAGCAACATTAATGAAGATGGCACTGAAGGTGGACAAAGGAATTCCACAGCCAATTGCACGGAACCCTGAAAATCGATGACAACTACGACTATGTAATTTCATTATAATTTAAGTGTTAAAAATGATGACAGAGAGATGGAGATAGAAAGAAAGAGAACCTTGGTAAGTCTCCCATGGATATATAATCCCATCTTTGTTCCTGTCGAAGAAAGCTGCATGCTTTTGGAGAACGTTGAGATCACCATCAATGGTCTTCCCACCATCAACACCTGCAACAAATTTATTTTCAAAGGAGGAGTTGAAAACACATAGACCCAAAAGAAAATGAATGGTTTGAGAGAATTCTAAAAGATCAAACTATGTACCATCCCCACTTTTAGTGTTGTTTGAGAGAGCTTTGGACCCAAAAGGAGAAGATGTCATGAGAGTTTTTCTTTGCTGTAGAGAGAGAAAGAAAGAAAATGCTTGAGGTTGGAGAGGTGAATGGGCTTTGGAGGAGGTTTTATAAGGGGTAGGATTGGAGAAAGAAAGGGAATCGAATTATTATGTGTGGGGAAATGAGGTGAAGGCATAAGTTGTCTCTTTTTCTTTTTTTCTTTTTTGGGGGGTTGTTGCTTGTTGGTTTCACATTCATTTATACACTTTTATTTTCTTTAATTGGAGTTTCGTTTAAAAGAAAGGCTTGAAAAAGTGTTTGTCATCACGAGGATGATGGGGTGTCACACATGTGTAACGCACCACAGGCTTTTTGGCCGTTAAGCAGTGACTCACCGTCCACCTGAGGGGTTGCCGACTTCCTTCCTCTGGCTGGCCAACAAACACACCCACCGTGATGGGTTTTCAAGCAAAACATGCGTGGAAGGAAGGAAAGGTTCTTCTACCTGTCTCTGTTGGCGTTTCTTTCCGCTTAAGCTACACCGTTTGATGATTAATTCAACGGTAAAAAATGTCCCATTTTAGGTTCGAAACCCGTCATAGAAGCCGAAAGTAATCAATGACCTCATATGATGTCAAAGCTCTCTCTCTCTCTCTGTGGAGTTGTGGACAGGGATGACAATGTTTGATACGACCCGTGAACCCGACACAAACCCAATATGAAATAACTAAATAAGTGGGTTATGTATATATGACTGTAACTGGGCTGACCCGTTTAATAAATGGCTTGGGTTCGAATATACCCTTCACTTGACACAACACGAATCTGATCCATCAATATGAATTACCACATAACCCGTAAATCCGACACAAACTAACACGAAATAAGAGTGTTGGGGTTGACGATAAATGTGTTTTGGGTTAAAGTGGGTCAATTCGCTTTGACACAATTAATAAATGGGTCAAGTTTAGATTAATCCATATAGATGTATAACCTTATCTTGACATGACACCAACCCAACCCACCAACACGAACTGCCACCCCTAGTTGTGGAGTTAGAAGTAGGGCTGTCAATGAGCCGAGCTAGTTTAGCTTGGCTTGTCATGAGTCAAACCTGAGCCTTGATTTAAGCTCATTCCATAACTGAGCCTAAGCCAGCAAGCTTCACTAAGCTTATCTCGCTAAAAGCTCAACATGTTTAAAGGTTCGGTTGGTTAAGAATTATATAGGGCTAATGGACCATCATATTATTAGGCTTGATTTTTTTTTTGGCAAGTCGAGTCCAAGCTAATCATGAGTTTCGACTTCATGTGACAAGCTTGAGTTGAGCTAGGTAAAGCTTAGATCAGCTCGGCTCATTGACATGCTAAGTTGGTGAGCCTGGATTTTGCATGTACAAAATACATGGACAAGTTGTGTGCACATGATTTACACTTTTTTGGGGTGCACTTATCACTTTTTGGCGCTGATGTGTCTGCCCCCTGATCTGTGCACACAACTTGCAAACGTCTTCTGTGTGCACAAAATTCCGGGGGTCCACTTGGGAGACCCAAATCGGAGTCCAATAGAAACTTTGCATTATTTTATTATTTATTTGATATCAATAATTAAATTGAATTCTCAAAGTAAAGATGGATTGTAAATATACATGAATGTAGCAATTTGTTTTATAAGGTATTGATTTCATGAGGGAAGTCATGTGATACGCTCCTAATAAAAGTCAAACCGTAGCAAATAATTGGGCCGCCAATACACTAATTCTAATCAAACTTCCATCAAGAGCGTTTATCACATGTAGCTGGTCTCATTAAGTATTTTTTTTTTTTTTTTCCTTCTATAAATACACGGGTATTTTATATGGGGTCTCTAACATAGTCTTAACATATGATACATCCATTGATACTAGTCATTTTTCTCCAATGGTTTACCAAACTAGATTCGTCATAGGAAACTACTATACTTATGAATTCAATGTCAAAAGCTTGTAACATTCTCGTCAGCGTGCTTGTTTGGATGGTATACTAAATGGTTACCAAAATACTCTAGCTAAGCATAGTAGTTATTGGGTGCTTTCCGCCTATTTCATATTGGAGCATATGTCTAATATATGCTTGTTTGAATGGGAAGATGAGATGTGTGCTTTTAACCATTAAAATTAATGAAAGGAGGGTTTCATCCCGACACCAAGTCAAGTACGGTTTTTAAGTATATTGGAATCCGATGTTTGTAACACCTTATGTGACAGAAGAACCATAGTTATGAGAATCAGACCACTCATCAAACTGGTAAGGTGTGGTTCAGTTTAAACCAGTTTCAATCATAGGATCATATGGTTTGATAGTGATTTGTTAGAACATGGTAACATAAAATAAAAATACCCAAAATAAGAAAAATAATAATGAGAAAACTAAATAAAAAATAGAAATAAAAAAATAACACATTCAATAATGACACATAAGCTAGAAATAATAAATCACTAAAAATCAATATAATTTATTGCATGCCTAAACCATAATCAACTGATGAGTAACATAACCAAAATAAGAAACCAATGACTCATTGAGGATTGACACTGATCACTACCTTAGTAAAAGTAGAGCGGTTTGTGAACGCTCTCCCCTAAGGCACATCAGCACCGAAAAGTAATTTACACTTTGGGGGGTGGGGGGGGGCATATGG
>JAOXJP010128292.1:0-27646 GCA_025762735.1 Platanus orientalis | reverse complement strand
AGACAGTTTATCTTATGTTTGATCAAAGTCCTAGGAGGGATAAGCCTAGGCAAGACTTTGTAAAGGACCATGATTATTCTCATAGTATTGTCTAGCAGGCCATCGGACATAATGTGATCCTGGAGGTGTCGGATTTTTATGGTGGTGGTAATACGGATGTGTTTATGGATTGGTTGCATAGCGTGAAGTCTTTATTTGATTTTCATAATATTCTAGATGACAAGTGGTTGAATTGCTGAGGTGAAGCAAAAGGGGGCAGTCAGGATATGGTGGAACAACGACAAAGAGGAGCACAAATCTTTGGATACTTTCAGACATTGGGATGATCCGAGGGTGGTTGTGAGGTGTAGGTTTGAGGTTCCAGGAGCTAGATAGAGAATTCATCTTTAGCTTACAGAGATCCAACAAGGTTCCTCTACTATAGAGGAATATACTAACCGCTTTTATCACCTAGCTACATGTTCACAGGCTTGATGGGATGATGATCTCATGATTACTCTTTACAGGCGTGGTTTACGTCCCCAGATTGCAGTGAATCTATGTTTTGTTCGCCTCCTTACATTAGCTGATGTCATTCATATAGCATATACTACAGAAGATCACTTAAAGGGAACCCAATAGAGACAATCTTTTCCTGATAGTTCTTCCCGCATGCAGTCTCAGACTTCAGGAGCATCATTGAGCCGTACAGTTATTAGATCCCAGCCTAATGGGGTACTAGCAGTTCCAGGTTGGACCAATAAGCCCATCTCACCTTACAGAGCTTGTAGACCAGGGGGTTTTCCTCAGAAGAACAACATAGGTTGTTTCCAATGTGGTAGCACCAGCCACAAACAAGCACAGTATCCTCAGCGAGTTGTCAGGATCAAGGACGAACGACTTACATTTGAGGATGATGAGGATGTAGATGTGTATATTCCAATTGGTGTGATGTTCTTAGAGGCAAAGACAGATCTTGAACGACAGTGCCAGGAATAGCAAGAGAGTATAGTTGGTGTTTTACGTCCAGTCTTAACCACCAGGGAAGTCAAGGATACTGAGGATTGACGGCATAGCAGTCTTTTCCAAACCAGAGTTAGGTGCAACAACCAGTTGTGTTCTCTTGTGATTGATGGAGGTAGTTGCACTAATGTTGTGTTTAAGAAGGCTTGCAAAAAGCTTGGGTTGAAAGTGGAACCACATCCTTCACCATATAAAGTAGCGTGGGTCAACAATATAAACTTGTCAGTTCAGGAAATATGCCTTGTTACTTATTCTTTGGGGGAATTTACTAATCAAATGATGTGGGATATACTACTTCTAAAGGTATGTCATATATTACTTGGGCGTTCATGGCTTTATGATAAGAAGACACAACACTGTGGTTTTAAGAACACCATGATTCCTTGCAAAGATGCATTAGAGGTGAAGCTCAAGAAGACTGTAGGTTCTTTTCTTCTTCATCGGATTCCAGAAAGCGACGGCATTTTAGGATCTCCACTCGAACTCAACGGAGTTGAGTTTTCTATGAGAGGGGAAATTGATGCAACAACTCTTCATTACTTGGAAAAAACCTATCCTATTTGGAGGCCTAAGGCTAAATTTCACCAAAGAAATAAGAACGAGGGCAGATGTCCATGGTAGTTAGGGTTTTAGAGTCCTTTTAATTTTAATTTATGCATGTAATAAGGTTTTTTATAGCCATAAAGTATTGGATTAATGATTAGTGTGTTTAGGGGGCAAACTAGGAATCTTATGATTTAAGTCTAAATTTAGGAGATTTTCTAGTTTAGGTACTTTGGTTCTAAAGTTTTAATAGGGATTTATAACCCTAGTGATGTAACGGCTTCAACCAATTTTGAAGGAATATAGAAATCGTGTTTGATCCATAAGTTAATTATATGAGGGTTATTATTTGTTATTTGGAATTTGTTGCAAGTGTTTTGCATAACGTTCCACATCAGCCATTTTAAAATTTTTTAGGGTTTAGGCCTTTTAAAGATTTTAGTGATTTGACTATTTTCTAAAATCTCAAAATTAAACCCTTCTAAGACACCCTTTCCAGCTTTTCAAAAGTTTCAGAGTTTCTCGGGAATAAATAAGGATTAATTGTAACTTGGCTCTGATACCAAATTTAATGTAGCACAATAGAGATGATACCAAAGATGATGTAGAATGATGATCAAGAATATCAATAAAATTCAAAGTGATGTTGCAGAAACAAAAAAAGAGAAAAAGAAAAGATAAAGATCTGATTTGAAGTTTTTCCAAACCCAAAACAGAGGAACTTGGCCTTTACCAAGCTTGAATAAACTCAAGAAATCCACATTTGGAGAAAACCACTCCTGGTTTTTAGACTTCACAAAGAACACATTAGCCAAGAGCTAGAAAGCCAAAAAATTCTTTATTCATCAATTTCTTTATGCATTCATTATAAAATTATGGGGAGGGTTACCTTTAAATAGGCTTACAACCTTAAACAATTAAAACTTGCTAAAATTGGGAACTTTCTAAAATCCTAAACTTGATAACCAAGTTTTCTAAAACATAAAACTAAAATACTCATTTTCTTAAAATTAAACAACTAAAACTTAAAACTTTTATTAAAAAAAAAACACTATTTTTGTTTTTACTTGACACCCCTTAGTAATTTGGTCACAACTTTTTTAAATCACATCAGATTTGCGTAATCTTGGTCTCATTAGAAAGGTAACTGAATAACCTATCTAACTACACCAAAATCAAGCCAAAATGATAAGTTTTGACCTTTGAAAAAGTGGGGTAAACATAAAAAACGGGTTACTCTAAAAAAAAAACCAACATCTTGGCACTATTGGCCCTATTACATGGACACATAAAAGAAATGTTACCCCCCATAAGATCCTTAAATTAAACCATAAACATTGTATCTTCCATAAATCGCTCCCTGCGTGGACCCCACCAAGGCCAAGTGTGGTCCCACCTTGCTCCAATGTCTTCATCATCTTGGAGGCATTAAATATGAAATTTACTATTTATAGTAAATCATGACTATTTTTGTAGCCGACCCCAAATAGTTGGGATAAGGCTGTTTGTTGTTGGAGTAAATCATGACTATTTTTATAGAAATTCTTGGATTTAATATTTTTAGTAATTTCAAGAATTAGATAGTGTTCGATTAGACTTTGGATTTGGTAAGTTGGATTGCTTTGTTAATTGATTTGATTTTTTTTTTGATATTAATTACTAGATAAGTAAATTTAATAAATCAAGAGTTTTTTTGGCTTTATTTTACAGGTTCTGCTGTCTTATTGCACCTTGAGTTATTTTTAATTGGCAAGTTTTAATTCTTGCTTACTTATTGGATCTTTTAGAGGCAAATCATGTGGTTATTAATTTTAGTTTTCTTAAAATGCATTTTGCTCCATTATTAGCATAGAACCCCACTTTTGTAAGATCCAGCAAAAGGATTCATCCCTACTACCTAGGTGGGAGTTAAATTTGATGCGAAATTGGAAGTAGACAAGGCTGCTCAAAAAGAAATTAGTGGTAGTTTTGAGTGAACATTTTATTTTCCTGTGGGACAACAATATGCTTCTTTGGGGCAGTAACTTGTTGCTCATATGCAATGAACATAGTTTTGATTCGATCAAATGATTATGCAATTAATTGTCTGAATTTATATAAAGCTTTTGTTAAAATTGACGAGAAGAAGCCCTAACTAATGGAGACAGAAGTTCATTTACTACCCTGGTATATGTGCCTTCACCAATCGATCTGACAATTCCATGGGCCACCTTACTGATATATGCCATATCAGAATGTGATTATGGAGTTAAAATTGAGATTCTTGAATTTAATGAGGATAAAGTTTCGGATACCTTTATTGATTGGATCTCTACTGTGGTGCTAGCTGGTTGTGACAATGCTTAGGGGCAATGCAAATTCATGGTGGGTTCATCACTTTTAACAATGTACATTACGAGGAATTGACGTTATGAATATGTGGTTTGTTATTGAGGAAGTATTACATACTGAATTTGTTTCCTTAATTTAAAACATGATTTATACATCATTTACATAATTTGAGGCAAGGGGAGAAGGGCATGTATGACTATACGCACGAGTTCAACATGCTTTCTACTGAGTGCAAATTTGGCGATTCCATTGAGTATTTCATGTTCTAGTATTTAAGAGGTTACTGTTGAGATATATAATGATTTAATTCACTTTGAATTTGATTTTGTTCTTGAAGCGTATGCTCATGCAAGATATATAATATTGTGGAAGTGGATTTGTGCTTCAGTAATTTCTAAGATCAGATTCTGTGTACTGTAACATAAATGCTTGCAATTTATTGCTTGGAAGACTCTATGTTGTAGGACAGCTTGTAGAGCTGTTGAAGTCCTGTAGGTGTGGGACCGAAATAGACTCAAGATAGACTTAATAAAAGGTTAAAACAGATTAACATGAAAAGGTTTATTCATTTTTTCTGAACATTAGGTTATCGATTCTGGATTCAAATCTGGACAGAATTTGAGATGAACAAAAACCCAGCCTAGAGATATCAGAATGACATGAAATCTTACATGGCAATCTGTTTATGTATGAAGAACAGATCGACAGAATTTCAGCTTAAACGGATCAATAAAAAAATATCAAACATGCAAAACTCGGTCTGGTCTTAGAAAATTCATCACAGTAGAATTAGAGTTCTAGAATAGAAAGTGTACTTATGTTGTATGGAGTTGAATGATACTTCAATCAACTTGCAGTGGTAATAACTCTTAACTGATGGAAATTGAAAGCTTATAATAACTAAAGGAGAGAAGAAGAAGAAGAGCCCAGCCATAAAGTGAAGTCTAGCCTCAACCTAGATTTTAACAAGGGAGGCTCAGTCTCAACTTTAACGAAAGCTTTAAAAGAAAAACAATAACTTGAACTCTCTTACAATACTTGCTTTTGATGTAGCACCCAAGCTCTGATATTAAAATTGATTCAGCACACAACCCAAAACTAATAGTGTAATGCTGGTAACAATAGGGTGTAATAAAGCTTTTGGGTATGGATTAAAATAATGTCAATTCTGAGGTCATAACAAGGCTAAACAAGGTCTGTTCTGGGATAACTCAGCATGTAACTGTGGGTTTGTGGGTTTAGAAGGGATCAAATAAAGATAGTTAATCTGCTGGTTATGGGTCAATGGAATTGGGTCAAGTATAGGATAGAACCCAGGTCACAACAATGCTGTAGGTGATGGGCCTGAGACAGAGTAAAGCACTAGCTGGTTTGGGGTTAATTATAAAGCAGAACAACAGGGTATGATAAGCTGTACGATGGACCCAACAGGCCCAGAACAGATGCAAGTAATGGGTAGCAATAAGGTTAAACAGGGTCTGACTTTATGGGTTAAATGGAGTTAACAACAGGTTGAACTTGTGTGGGTAGGATATGGTCAAACAAAGAGCAAATAGAGGTCATATAATGGATTCGTCGGGTTTATGTTTAGGGATTTCTTCAGATCCAGCAAGCTAGAAGGTGGAGACACTTGAATGAGTGAATCTTATACCCGCAGAGAGAATAATAGGTTTGAGGAGAAGAGATGGAGAGAGAAGAAGAGAGAAAACAGGTTTAATGACTGGAATAGTATGAGTAGGGTATTCTCTTACTGTGGTATTTATACCAGTCCTTTATTGATATACCATACATATGATATACTAATGGTACGGGTATATAATACCCTTATGATACATAATACTCCCCTTCAAGCTGAGGAATAGATATCAATCATTCCCAACTTGCTAATTAATGACATAAATTGCACTCTCCCAAGGTCTTTTGCAAATATATCTACAAGTTGATCTTTGGCTTGTATGTATGGAATACATATATTGCCTTTCTTGATATGATCCTTGATGAAGTGTCGGTTAACCTCTACATGTTTAGTCTTGTCGTGTTGTACTGGGTCATTTGCAATGTTTATTGCTGCCTTATTGTCACAACAGAGACTCGTAGGACTTTGTACTGGAAACCCAACTTTAGTTAACAACATTTTCAGCTATAAGGATTTGCAAATCCCATGAGCCATTGATCTAAACTTAGCCTATGCACTAGACCTTGCAATCACAAATTGCTTCTTACTTCTTTAAGTCACCAAATTTCCTTCCACAAATGAACAATAACCCGAAGTAAACCTATGGTCTGTCAGTGATCCTGCCAATCAGCATTAGCATATACTTCAACATGAGAGTACCATGTTTTTTATATAGGATACCATTTCTTGGACAGCCTTTTAAGTATCCAAGCACTCTATATGTAGCCTCCAGGTGATCTTGAGTGCGAGTACGTATAATTTGGCTGATTACACTTACTGCATAAGTAATGTTAGGATAGGTCAAGGATAAGTGATGATGACATCGGGTCTAGACAGGAGTTTTAGGTTTACCAGAGATGGCGTAGGAGGGTCACGCCCATGTTATGGTTTCATTATCACTTTTATTTTATATTTTATGTTTAGTTTTAGTCCCTAGCACATGTCATGAGGGTAGTTTTGTCTTAGTAGCATATTTAGTGGTATTTTGGTTATTATCTGTAGTGTAGAGTTATTTTGTGTATGATATTGTGCTAGGGTTTTTTTTTTTTTTTTTTTATTTCTTATTTTAGGTTGTAATAACCTAGCCATGGGGGCTATAAAAACACCCCACACGACCAATATTGATTTTATGCAATGAAGAAATAATTTTTGTCTCACGTATTGGCTTCCTTCAAGCTTTCCTTCTTCTTCCTTGGTTGCAAGCAGAGTGCATAAAACCCTGGAATGGGTCTAGGACAACCCTAGTTTAACGGTTGTAGTAGAAACTACTCCCTTCCATTGGGTAAAGATTTTCTATGTTTTCTTCTTCTTTTTCTTTTACTTTGTTTACAGGTTTCTTTTGTTGGCTGCAAGTATAACCTACAGAAGATCTACTAAACATTATCCTCCAAGGTTTTTTTTTTTTGGAGCAAATTAGCATTCAAGAGTGTAGCCAAAGCTCCTACGATCAGTTTGGGTACTGTTTCATAGATTTTTATGGTGGTTTGAAGTTTTTATTGAAAGCTGCAGTCTACCCAGGCGTTAAAACCAGCAGAAGCACCCTGCAACGAGAATAACTCTAACTCCTTCAATTTTAGGAGTTAGCTTTTGAGATTTCTAGGGGGTTGGGAACCCTTGTACGACACCTATGGTGGTGGGCCCCATTCCTAAGGGCCCCACCTATTTGCTGCTGATCCAAAGTTCCCCACAGGAGGCGTGAAAGGGCCCTATTTGGCTCTTCTATGAGAATCACTCCCAACTCCTCTTTGGGATTCGGCTAAGACTGTTCTAACAGGGTATTATCAACTCATCCATGATCCTACTGGAGCCTTCATTCCTTCCAACAATTTTGGGCAGGTCAAGGTACAGCCAGGAATTCATGAACCAGGCGTGAACAGGGCAGAAATTCCTCTTGCACGAGATCAGCCACCAGATTTTCTCTATTTTGATTTTTTTGATTTGGATTTTTCTGAGGTGTAGTACACACCTATATGTTCCAGCAGCAACACATACCTGTTTAAAATATCCTCTTTACGAATTAAATTATGCTGGAGAAGTTGATAGCTGGCAGCATGGCTTCTATTGTTCCATGGCATCACGATCACTTCAAGTTTGGGGATTTGGCTCAGTTTGATTAATTCTCAGCCAGGATTTCTTTATTGGGAGTTTTAGTCTTCAATTTGGAACAGCTACAAGGTATTCCTACCACTCTACTATAGCCTATTCGAATCCCGTAAGGTAGTGTTTTGTAATGGCTATGTGATATTGGTTCAGACTGTTAAAGGCTGTTAGAACCTGAGTTTTTCCTGTGAGACCTGATCTATAACAATTACCTAATCTTCTAAAACATATCTTGATGATTCCATAATAGCTACCCTATGTGTCCATTGATCTGTGTTTGAAATTTTCCCATGTTTTGCCATGTTTTTTCTTCCCTCTATACTATACTGAATTTTCTGGCCAGCACCTATCCATGAAGTTAGTTCTTATTTCAATTGTGTTCATGCATCTAATTTAGATCCTCTTTTGTTTATTGCTTTATAGACCTTTAATTCCTATCATGTTTAGTGAAGTAAAATGAATCTTGATCTGAATCTGTGTGTGGATGTGTAAGTAGGAATCTTGTTTATGCTTTATCATTACTTTTGTTTATTTTACACCTAACTCTTTTATTCACACACCCACTAGTCCATATGCATGCTGCATCAATAAGTATATGAGACGTCCTACCAATCTTTGGTATCTTCCCGCATCAATCAACCTTTCACCGTCATCTTCTTTCAATGTATGATTTGTTTCTATAAGAGTTAAACAAGGTTTGCAACCAACCATTCCTGTTTCTTTCAACAAGTCCATAACAAACTTGGGTTGAGAGAGAAAGATGCCTTGTATTGATCTGGCAACTTCTATTCCAAGAAAGTATCTCAAGGAACTTGGAGCTTTGATTTCAAACTCCCTAACCAATCCATTATTTAGTTGTGCGATTTCTACTTCATCATTCCCTATGACAACTATATCATCAACATACATGATTAAGGCTGCCATCTTTTTTTTTTTTTTTTCCCGATAATTCGGTTAAGGCTGTTATCTTGAGACCATGACATTTGGTAAAGAGAGTGTGATCTGCATGAGCTTGGTTATATCTTGCATTAATCATGACAGTTCTAAATCTTTCGAACTAGGCATGAGGTGATTGTTTTTTGCTCACACTTTGCTATTAGTACTTGACACATGAAATTATGGCAGTGTGTCCATATACACTTCCTCCTTCAAGATGTAGGAAAGCATTCTTCACATTAAATTGTAATGAGGGCCACCCTTGATTTACTACTAGTGATACTAGTACTCTTACCAAGGTCATTTTTGCGATTGGGACAAAAGTTTCTTAGTAGTCTATACCATAAGATTAAGTGCTCCCCTTTTGCAACCAGCCTTGCCTTGTATCATTCCACCGATCCATCAGACTTGTATTTTACTGTGAACACCCACCTGCAATCTACTAGCTTTTTTCCCTTGGGAATATCAACCAGTTTCCATGTTTGTTTCTTTCTAATGATTTCATCTCTTCTTCCATGACATTCTTCCATTGTGGCTGGTTCATAGCTTTAGATACATTGCGAGGAACAATGATGGAGGATAAGGCAAAGGGAAACCTGTGAAAGGGTGGTGCATGATACGAGACAAAATTGGACATTGGGTGTTGGGTACAAGATTTCACCCCCATTCTTAAAGCAATAGGCTGGTCAAGGTTTGAATTCTCATTAGCTTGAGTTGAAGTAGGAGAGAGTGGAATGGTTACATTACCTGTCTTAGGAGGAGGCTCTGAAGTAGTCTTGGAGTTGTTCATGAGTAGGTGGATTTTGTTCTTGTACTCCCTCTTGTTTCTTCCTTTGGTTGTAGCATTTCAACTCTTTTTCCCATTCTTTATCATTTCCTTTATCATCATTCTCCTCATTTCCACCGTCACCATCAAAAAGATATATAGGAACTGGCACTAGAAGTGGGACTGAGGACAATTCTTCACCTATAAGATGTTCCTTTTGAAGAGATGTCCGACCAGAGGAAAAGAAAGGAAGGGACTCGAAGAAGGTTACATCCCTTGACACAAACTTGCGACTTGTAGGAGGATGATAGCACTTATATCCTTTTTGATCAATGCCATAGCCCAAAAATATAAATTTGAGGGCATTTAGATCCGGTTTGGAGTGGTCAGATTTAGAGATGTGAACATAACAAATGCAACCAAAGGTTTTTGGGGGAAGATGAAAGAACTATGAATGAGGGGACAACACGATAAGCAGAGAATTGTAGGAGAGGATTCGAGAAGGCATCTGGTTCATGAGATACATGGTTGTTTGAATAGCTTCAGACTAGAAGGTCCTACGCACATTCATGGTGAACATGAGGGCACAGACAATCTCTAAGAGATGCCTATTTTTCTTTCAATCACCCCATTTTGTTCCGATGTTCCCAAACATGTAGTTTAGTGAATAATACAATCATATCAAGAAATGATGTTAAGTTATGAGAAAAATATTCATTGCCATTATCAGATCGCAGAACTTGAATTTTAATACTAAATTGAGTGCAAACTATAGAGTGAAAAGATTTGAATGTAACATTCACATCACTCTTATGCTTGAGTAGACTAAGCTAAGTGGTTCTTGAGCAATCATCCACAAAAATTACAAAGTACTTGAAACCAGATAAAGAGGTAGTAGGCTCCATACATCAAATTGCACAATAGAGGAATGAACTGAATTCTTTTTATTAATACTAATGGGGTAATTTGACCTACAACGCTTAACCAATTGGCAATGTTCACAATAACTATTTGGTCAAGCAAAGGAGATGTTAGAGAGCATCTTCCTTATTGCATGAAATGACAAATCACAAGTCTACGTTGCCACACGGATAACTCATTTGAAGTGGAAGAACTGTTCTTTTTTATTGTAAAAGTAGTTACTGGTGAGGAAGAGTCCAAGATATAAAGACTATCCTTTTCATGCCCCAAACCAATTGTTCTCTTTGTTGCCATGTCTTAAAATACACAATATGAATGAAAAAAATGTAACATAACAGTTAAGGGTTTTGATGAGGTGACTAATAGATAGCAAATTCAGTGAAAAATTCGGAACATGAAGAACAAAAGAGGGGCATAAGTCAGATGTTGCAGGGATATCACCCTAACCAACAATAGAAGACAAGGATCCGTTTGCAATGCAAACCTTGTCTTTTCCAAATAAACATGATAAGAGGTGAACAATGAAGACATACCAGTCATGTGGGGAGATGCTTTTGGATCATTGATTCAGGAGTAGTGAGGAGCGAATGGGTGAAGCAGATAAACCATGTGCAACCGTATCTAAGTGGGAAAAAGAGGAGGTAGGAACCGCGGAAGAATGATTAAGCTGAGAAACAAAACGTCTGAAGGCTGTAATCTCATCATTGGATAGAGTGTCAATGTCATGAGAGGCAGGAGGTGTTAGAGTAGGAGACATAATAGATAACTCCGTGGATATAGAAGTAACTGAGTGGGTACTAGGTCTCTATCCGCCAGGACGACCACCTCCTCGTCCATTACCAAATCCACTGTGTGGAGAAGAATGAGGTGTCAAGTTTGATGGGCGACCATGAAGATCTCAATACTGATCTTTGGTATGTCTAAAGCGATTGCAATCTTCACATTTAAGGCGGTCTCGATCATCAGACGAGTAAGTAGATCTGCCCCATGACCACATAACATAAAGCTGCCACGGTCACCTCTGGATGAACTCAAAACTAGTGCTGATTTCTCAATGAAGGAAGTTGGATTCAGTACTCCCCGTGGCCTTCTTCATTATGGACATATGCATAAACTTCATTCAAATGAGAGGAAAGGCCATATTAAGAATCTATACCCAAATCTGCTTAAACTTGAGTTCAGTCCTGCTAGGAATTCAAAAACTTGATTTTCTTCAACATGTTTACGATAAACGGTTGCATCTCAAACACGATGGATGATAAGAGGTGTAATGGTCTAATTCCTATAGGTTTCGTAAAATAGAATAGTATATCGTGAGGGGTTGATCATCCTATTTTAATTGTGCAATTCTTTTCTTAAGATCAAATACCTTAGCTGTATAGCCAACCTCAGAGTATGCCTGGGACAAGGATTTCTAGATTTGGTGAGCCGTTTCGAGGAACAAATAATGATCATTAATTTCTGGTTTCATCGAACCCAAAAGCCATCCCATAACTGTAGCATTTTCTGTTTTCCACTTATGATAACGTGAATTAGTCTTGGGAGGAACCTCAAGTTCTCCCGTCAAATACTCCTTATCTCTGCCTTGTATGTAAATCAAAATTGATTTTGACCAAGTGAGGTAATAACTACCATCAAACTTGATGGTAGCAATTTGTAAGTGAGAGGGGTCGCTAGTGAAATGTGTACTGCCTACATCACCCCGGCTGGACTCGCCCGAGGTTGGAGTTGGGCTTATTTATGACATGTTGCTGTCTTTAAAGGTGTTTGCAAGTTAGCTAACCATCAACAACCAAGAGGCTGGACCACCATGAGTTCCCAGTAGTGTTTACAATCATGATCAAGGAGATCAAGGTTTCCTGGCACAAGAACACATACATGATCAGGCCTGGGATCCTTGGTTTGAAGGATATCAGCTACAACCACCATTGCAATAGCACGAACATTGTATACATCACTAGGGAACTCCTACTCACTAAGGGCACCCACGAAATCAACACCCGACACGGTTTGGGTCACAAAAAATACAAAACAGGGGGGGGGGTAGGGTATCCATATGAAAAAATTCATATCTCTCTCCATCCTCCTAATCATGTGAGACCACTTTCATTCACTTACTGTAATTGTGGAGGACCAAAATAAACACACCTTTTGCCAGAAACAACTCCCGATCGTGTACACAACTCAAAAAACTCAGATTTGGAATTTCGGCTGTTATTCACTGTAAAATCTTAAAAAAAATCCTAGATCTTCTCAAATGCTCTTGCGATTGCTTCCAAAATTCTTCTAAAATCGTGACTTAGCAGAATCAAGCGAAAAAATTCGTTACCCTGCTAGGCTGTGTGGCTGCTAACGTTAGTAGTGAGGGTGCGTCAGGTTGCCTCCTTGTTTTTCCTGCTCTGATACCAACTTGAATGCGTGAATCTTATACCTGCACAAAGATTGGTTAGAGAGAATAATATATTTGAGTTAGAGAGAATAATATGTTTGAGGAGAAGAGATAGAGAGAGAAGAAGAATAGAGAAATCAAGTTTAAACGAATGGAACAATATGAGTAGGGTATTCTCATACTGTGGTATATATACCAGTCCTCTATTGATATACCTTACATATGTATGGGTATATAATACCCTTATGACATAGTTACCCTTGTGATACACAATAGAGACTTGATAGGTTAAATCTATTGTCAATCAAAGTTCAATAACTGGCTGTTTTAGGTTGGTACAAGGTCAAACACAGGCTAGATCTACTTCTAAACTAAGGCTGACAATTCTGAGATTGTATTCTAACCCAGAATTATAGAAAACAGATTTCTGATTTTGCCGCAAGTATTTTTATGGACTGGGGTCTCTGTGTTCAGTTCTGAATTAGAAGGGGGATGTTTCAAGGAAATATTCAATAAGGGACAATCTCAGGTCTGGCTGATGGGTATGGGGTGAGGAACTAGGGTTAGCTTGCAAGGAGAACAAGAAGAAGAGGCTGAAGATTATGGGGTTTGCAGAGAACTGAAACAGTAAGAAAGTTTAGGAGAAAAGAGGAAGACGAAGAAAGAAAGAAGGAATATGAAGAAGAAACGTACCTATTAGGAGTAATCCCTACCCCATAACCTATTAATCCACTAGGGTTTCATGTCCAGGCACCAAGCTAGAAGAAGGAGAAGTTGCACTAGTTCCAGAGCAATAAATACCCAGAAAATTTTATTCAACTTCATCATATTCGATTACAAGAGGTTTGGGCATATTTTATTAGCTCTAAACTTACAAAAAACTCCCACACGACTGCCCCCTCCTTTTCCAATTTTCTTTCTCACATTTTGGTGTATTTCCCCCCTTGTTAAACCCTATGAAAGACCGAATACCAAAATATCCCAAAAACAATAATTGAAATATCACCTAAGTTCTAAACTCTAATAATTTATAAAATATGAAATAAAACAGTAAAAACTCGAATAGAAACATAAGGACTTCTCTTGATGCCAAGCACATGTCCTCCACATGTCTCCCTGTGTCTTCTCATGTGGACCCCATCATGAACCATGTGTGGGCCCCACATGACCTTCAATGTTTGCATCGGCTTTTAATTGCGAAGTACTATTTACTAATAAACCAACATATTTAATAAAACTTGAAGGTAAATAAACCTATTACTAGGACTTTCTTAAAACATATCAACTAAAAACTCTATTCCCATCACATGCTGATATCCCTTTAGTTATTAGCCATAACTTCCCAAAATAACCTTGGATTTGCGCAATCTTGATCTCTTTTAAGGGTAACTGAATACATTTTCTAAAGATATTAAAATCTAGCCAAAAGGGCAAGTATTGACCTTGGAAAATTTGGGTTAAAAGCAAGTTACGGGATTACAACTAAATATAATTAAAAACCTTAAAAACATAACTCTAAGTGGACCCTACTTAATCATCCATGATCATCTAATTTCTTATTTCTCATGGATGCTCCTACATCACCATAGCAATACGGTGTGAAGGTTTATTACTGTGCTTGCTGTAATAGTGTTAGTGTGGAAATATACCTAGATATCCTTTTGGGCCTTGACCAATTAGAAACTATGCCATTGATAATGCTCAAGAGGTTCCAAGTGAAGAATCTAAATTCAATTAGGCTGTGCTTGGATTCATGGAATTGGAATGAACCTACATAATTGAATTATGCATAATTAAAAAAACCATAGTTCCATTGTTTGGATGCTCAAGTTGAACGTGGGAATTGACCATTTGTATTCTTTGTACAAGTGTGGACTTTTAACAAACATAAAATATGAAATGCCTTTCTTGCAAATGGTTTAACAAGTCTATAACACATAACAAAGAAAATGAAGAAAACACATCCAAATATAATTCTTGAGTTCTTCTTGCAGATGCTTCACCAAGAAATTGGACTCCATGGGTATAACCACTTGTTATGCTGACATGAGATTTGTCACTGTTTTTCTCTGCTTCATTCCTCTAGTGCAGGCAAACAAAAAATTTTGGTGTTTAACATCTTGGTGGTGGGGAAGATGCCGATTACTGAGGTTAAGATTTGCCACCCTACTTTTTTTTTTGCAGAAAAAAATTATGTATTTGCAGCTATGCTTTCATTTTCTGAACCAACTAGGTTTCTTTCATGCTCATCAATCCACACCATCCACATTAAGATTGCACTTTGATTAACCAGAAATCAGAATTCACCATTCAAGATAATGCAATATTGACCAATGAATTGGGGCTAACTCTTTCCATTCTCTACCTTCCTCTCATAGCTTTCATTGAGATGAACAAGAAACCTTATAGTATTCACTGAGATGAACCAGAAACCCCAGTGATGGTGGGTAGTAGTTGAGACTGTTTCTGTGTTAACTCCAACACAAGTTGGAATTTGAATTAACAGTGGCTCCCTATCTATTTCATTTTTGTTGATTTGGACTCTCAATTCCTCAATTCAATGTCATCGTGGTTTTCAGTGAGTTTAATTACCATGCTATTTAAAACGAAACCAAACGTTGGAAATGGAATTAGGGGCCCAATTCCATTTCTGTCCCATAGATTCTGCAATTCTAAACACCACCTTAGAGTTATGATTGTCTTCTTGATTCGTCATTGTGGAATTCGAGGCCAACTTCTTTCCAACTAGGGGGCATTAAGGAGAATCTTGCAAGGTCAATCAAGCCATTGAAAGTGGTAATGTACTACCTCATAAGTGATCTTAGCTTATCATGATTGGATGTCTCATGCATGGTTTCAAGTTTCGGTCGATATGTATCGGTTTTGGAGGTTTCCAAACTGAAACTGTATGGTACTTTTAAAAGTACCTGGTATCATGGATATGTATCGATACGTATTGACGATACTTGGTACTTTTTGTATTGAAAACCTTTAATTTTTAAAGGTTTCGGTGGATACGTATCAGTTTCGGTATTGACTAAAGCCTTAATTCTCTCTCATTTTTTCTTTAATTTTTTATACATCTTGTATCTATTAAAAAATCTAAGGACTCCATTTGAATCCATTTGCATCAAAACAAAGATTTGAATCGGATCTAAGGATCAAAGACTAAACCCCAATTTCAATAAAAACTTTGGTAAGTCCTAATCTACATCTCTTTTTAGTATATATTTTTTATATATATAATGTCTGCCTGATCTACACTTCCATGGAGTTGGAATTTTTTTTTGATAAATACATTTTTATTTTTTTATTGGAAAAATTAGAAAAAAATGTTAAAAAAATCAAGAAATCAGACCAAATGACCATGGGTTAGTTTGATTTTTTTATATATAGTATTACTACCCATGTTCTACATTATGATATATTTCGTTATACTTGGCAAAAAAAATATTTATTTTTAAATAATTAAAAATTAAATAATACGAAAAAATGTTAAATTTTTTTTAAATACAGTAAACATGTTAGAACACATTGCAACATATTGTATATGTTTTTATATGTACTATTTTGTTTTGTTATATTTTTTTATTTTAAATAAAAAATTTTAAAAAATTAGTTATTTGAGAAAAAATTACTTCAGATACTACTCCAATGTAGTGTTGTGCATGGGCTATAATATGTTAAATTCAAAGCATATGTTAGATGAAGTTCATGATATTTAAATTATGTTTATTAGTGTAGAAAATCATTTAAAAATTCCAAAATTTTCATAGTGTTCATATTTTTCATAGGCGACAACAACGTTCGCCATGAGGTTATCAGTTTCCATGACCATCATAGATGGTTGTTTTGTATATGTAAGGGTTCCTAAAGATGTATTATTGTTATTATTTGATAAGAAAAAAGATGTATTATTGCTTATTCTATCATATTCTGAAGTTTCATAAAAAACTTCCAATGTTTCTCTAAAGTTTCCATCGTTTCCATATTTTTTACATGGTTTCTAGTAAATATCCACCAAAAACCTCGATACGTTTCCTTTTCCAGGTTGACCGAAATCTATACCAAAACCGAATCTTTGAACCTTGGTCTCATGGTCTTTCTACAATTCAAGGTTTGTATTCATCGGGTGCAATTTGATATGATCATTACCATCTGATTAATTGGGAGTGGTGAAGACATGTGGTGGTTTCGTTGAGTGTTACTGTTTCACACTCAATTAAGTCTCATATAAAGATAAGGCGAGTCCTGTAGATTAAGCTTAGACTTAAGAGGTTGCTATCTCATCTTTTTATTTCCTAATTAGGTTTTGAGTTCTTTAATTAGTAGTTGGTCTAATTTGGAGTTTTTGGGATTTGTATTTAACTAACACTTAGAGTCATGGTTTATTTGGAAGTCTTGATTGTCTTAAATCTGGAATTTATTATTCTAGTAAACCATGATTTGCTATTTTTTTTTTGTTGGTAAATCTTTACTATTTTAGTAATTCTCTTATAATAAGCCTTGGCTTTTCTGTTTTTAGTAATTTATAGAATTGGACATTGATAGGTTAGGATTTAGTTTTGGTAATTTGGATTGCTTTCGGAAGGCCTAAGAGAGTGTAATTTGTAATAGTAAAGTGGGTCAAACCAGATTTACTTTATTGTTGTTATAATAAGAGTTGTAGATGCGCATATATGGAAAATGGCTCCCATAGTGATGCTTTTTTTATTTTGAGAGTTAAATGAAAGATTTTATTTAAAAAAGCAAAGCAAGGCAAACAAGACAATTCACCAGGCTAGTGAATACAAAGAAAAGATCAAAAAAACAGCATAGACATAAAATACATAACCTTACTCCGAAACAAATACTACTCTAACTAAATCAAAATCAGTCATAATGGAGACCTAATCTAGAAGCATCGTTTTGATGCAGGCACAAAAATTCTCCTTAGATGAGTACTTACCTTAAAAAAGTCCTGTTATTTCTCTCCTTCCACGTATGCAACAGATGGGCTCGGGTAGGAATCACCATATAACTTTAGGGATACCATCGAAGTCCCTTAATCCACCAACCCAATATGTTGGGATGTCAACGAGCCGAGCCAAGCTTTGCACAGCTCAGCTTAGGCTCGTCATACAAAGGTCAAGCTTGAGGGTCGAGCTCGGCTCACCAAACTGAAATTTATTTATTTTTGGTAAAAGAGAAGTTGATTTGATTGAGTGATGTCTCAGTACATTGTGTGTCAACACTTGAGATAAAGCAAAATTAAAATTTTGCTTTGGTGCAATGGTAATGGATTGGGCTGCCAGAATGAAATCACAGGTTCGAGTCCCATGAGCAGCCACTTCGTGCAAAAAAGCCAAAGGTTAGGTGTCGCCAGTCCAACCCTCCCAGCACCCCATAGTTACAGGACCAGCACTGGGCATTGACCTTTATTTTTTGGTTGGATCGCAAAAACAACTTCTATTTTGGTAAAAGTGCAAAAGCTTTTTTATTTTATTTTTAATATTAAAGTGCAATGACAAATCATCATTGTTATTCAATGGATACATATGAAAAAATAAAGAAATATAAACATAATTTAATGCTTAAGCATATAGAAATACGTAGGGTGCAAACATTCTGTAGAGGCTGAGCTAAGTTAGCTCGGCTCATTGACAGCCCTATGAGATCTATGAATTGGTTTGAAAAGGATCAAGAGACTTTAAGGTGAGAGAAAGAAGCCCCAAACATTTGGCACCACTAAACAATGAACAAAGAAGTGTTGCTTTTGTTAATTCGATTTGTGAATAGTTATTAAAGAAGAAACTTTTGTAACGAAGAGTTTCTTTTGCTTTACTTTTCTGATGAAGTACAGCTTTAAGGAAACCCAAAAACTTAATATACCACACCAAAATAGATCAACCCATATAGAACCAGGCGTTCAGGCATTCCTTCAATCACTTAGAATGCAGCAAAAACAGCCCACAGCAGTAAATAAGAGAGGTAATTGTGGTTCAGGACTTACTTCAAACAGTAGATGGGTCCAAAATCTAATGAAGGAAGCAATAGAGAAACAAAACTAATTCAATGATCTAACCTGTTCAGACCAGCAACCAGTACAGGTATGGTCTCAAATCAGCTTTCAATAATAAATCCCTGCAGCTCAACTGATGAGGCTTTGGACACTCTCAGAAGAATCCGATCAGCACTTGAAGGATTTCTTGCCAAGTTAGCTCCATGGTCAATGATGAAGGGTTGTCGATGGAATACTTTCAGATGTGCAACAGGTGATCAAATCAGCACCAGTAGCCTTCAATGATGAAGCATCTTCAGCACCAATACAAATCTGGGCGGATGCTACCACAGGTAATACTCCAGGGAATTTCTCCTTTGAATGGAGGAAAACACCAGAGAATTCAACTCTAGGTCTGCTGCGAGATAGGGAATAGATGGGAAGGGTGTTTGATACCAGAAAATTTCAGTGATAAGTTGAATCAAGGAGCCAAAAATTAAAATTCTTTGGGTTTTAATTTACTGGATAGAAACTAGCAGGGAATGACTATTTGGTTCAGCCGTAGGGTACAGATAGAGAGGATTGGGGTTGTCTATATGGAAACTTCAAAGGGGATGGGAGTTATGACTGGCCGACAGGTATGGGAATAGGAAACAAGGTTAGATTAGAAGAAGAATTGATGAAGGAGAAGGGATAAATATAATTTTGCAGAGTGGATGGCAGCAAGCAACAAAAGTAGTAATGAAAAGAGGAGAGAAGAAGGAGAAGAAGAAAAGAAGAAGAAGAAAGATACATAAGAAGTAATAAGATAGAAGGATACTTGTGAGAAATCACCAACCCACTTTTCTCCAATGTCCGCATCATTTTCTGGTCGATTAGAAGATAATGACATCATTTTTGTTGTACTATTATCTTGCCTTGGGTTCTCTGAATTGTTGAGGTCAATTTTTCACTTGCTTAGTAGAATTTATAAGGTAAATCATGTGGTTATTAATTTTAGTTCTTTTCGAATACATTCTGCTGCATTAATATTGAGGAACTCCATTGTTCTACATCACATATGTCCGTTAATTTTTTTTTGGTGTGTGTGTGTGTGAGATAAAGTTCTTAGGAAAAATAAAAAATCTTGTAGAATGGTTGTCTTTACTGGTTTGTTCTTCTATATTTGAAAGCCTATATTGTCAATCTTATTGGTTGATCATTTGGGCATTTCAGCTTTTCCCGTTTGTGACCTTCTTCTGTGCAACCTTGACTTTGTACAATCTTGAAATTCTAATAAGTCTCTCATAAATCTATTTTATTTTAAAGTTCTGCTACCACTGTTTAATCTTATTTATTTGGTTTGTATCGCAATATGACTCAAATTCACCAGAATTACAGTTGAACTCTGCCTCTAGTCCTTTGCAATGTGTGCTTATTTCCTTTACTACCATCTTCTTGTCTTTACATTCTGACATAACTAAAGGATAAATCCTTGTAAGTTGTAACTCAATATTAACTTTTAGTCATTAATGTAATAGGCATTTTAAGTTTGGTATTAGTTACGTTTGGATTGTGATGCAGCACAGGAAGAGGGGTTGCTAGTAAATAGAAGGATACGTCGGGAATCACTAAACCGACTAAGACTGGAGTCACTCACAGTCTGGAGACGGGATCCTCACGTCTCTAACTAGGGAATCACTCACCCAGCCAAGTCTAACACTTGATAGAAAATTGAGAAGAACTAAATAGAAATTCTGTTTAAAGTCTCATTTCATTTCATTAGCTTATATAGATAACAAAGGCACAACTCTCCTATAAAACCCACTATCATGGGGAATCCAAAAGGTACATGGAAAAACAACAAAATGATATAAATAAGCTCATTTCCATTTCCAATAAGTACTAAATAACATTTAGGGAGTTGGAAAGTCTTTACTTGGTGGATGGGTAAGTGACATGGGTAAATGGGTAGGTGGGTCAAAGGTAAATGGATAGTTGGTTCATGGGTTATGGGTATATGGGTCATGGGTTGGTTGATTGGGTCTTGGGTTAAGGTAACTTGGATGGGCTATTTGGGCTATTTTAAGGAGGGATGGGCCATCAAAAAGGAATGTTGGGCTATGGGTATATAGGTCATGGGTTGGCTGATTGGGTCTCGGGTTAAGGTGACTTGGATGAGCTATTTGGGCTAGTTTAAGGAGGGATGGGCCATCAAAAAGGAATGTTGGGCTTTTATATCACAGGTTGCTACATCATTCTTCCTATCCTGAAAAGAACTTGTCCTCCAGTTCAATGCTCACAAAGAATTGGTCCAAAGCAATCCACTGATAGTTGTCCTTGCTAAGTTTACTCTCAACAACTGGTGGTGTAGGCTAATCACAATACCACTGGATACATCTGAATCAATGAGCTGTTGAGAAAATCTTTTTGGTTGAAAACTACAATTATGAACCAGTGAAGGATCTTAGATGTTTGAACTCTTAGATGCATTTGGAGATCCTTCCATGTATGCAAAAATTTCATTATGTAAGTCATGCTTTCATTGTCAAACTCCTAGTAATAGAAGTTGCTAGTAGGAATGATCTTATAGACATATCCACTCTCCATGATGCTAAGCTCCCTTGGTTTGGCTCCATAAAAGACATTGCAATCCAGTCTCTCAGTGCATAAGGAGAAACTAAAGAAACCAAAGTGCATAAAACGGAATATGGTGGTGGTTGCATTGATTCTGTGGAAACCACATAGCTTGATGCAACATTATCTTGAGGACTTAAAAGAAAACCAAGTAGAACAACCACTTTCTCGTACATCATTCATAGCATATGGTAAGGAGTTTTGGATGTAGTCATTGGAACTTTGTGGATCTAAATTGTCCACCTTCAAAACAAGCTCAAGTTCTGATGCATAATGCTTTAACAATAGGATGAACCCTACAATCTCATAAGAAAGAGCGGTAAGCAATGAACTCTTTCGGATAAGTACACCAGCCACCTCATTTGCTGCTCCAGATTTGTGATGAAGGACAAATGTGAATTCTTAGAGGTAGAAACCCCACTTGGCATGACGAGTATTCAATTTCTTTTGAGCACTAAGGAATTGAAGTGCCTCATGATATGAATACAATATGAATTCAGCATGTATAAGATAAAGACGCCAAAACCTCATTGCTTGGACTATGACATACAGTTCTATATCATAAGTTGAGTACTGCTTCCTTGAATCTCCCAACTTCTCACTAAAAAATGCCACTGGTCGCTTCTTTTGAGAAAGGATAGCACCAATACCAATATGAGAAGCAGCGCAATCAACATCACAATTCTCTTCTTTCAAATCTCCTTCAGGTTATTCATCATAATTTGACTCTTTCTCTTCTTCCTCTTTCTTCTCAAATTCAATAGAATAACCTTCTTCATCAAAGATTGGAGGTTTTTCCAATCCACAAAATTTTCAGTCATACATGTTGATGAGGATGGCCGATCACTACTTTGATCATTGTTTCTCACATTGTATTTTCTTTGACAGGAAGAAGGATGAATTAAAGGCATTTGAAGAATCTTTTGTAAAAGTTCTTTCTTTCATCATTTGATGAAGAGCTTGGTGGGATTTCCTTAACTCAGCAATTTTTGCTCGAACATCAACACTTTTTGTGTTGCTTTGACATCGTGGAGCCATCTTTAACAAATATAATAGATTCCCGCAACTTGCTGGCAGACTGATGTCCATTCAATAAACCACCAATATCTTTCTCCAGAAAATTTGGAATTACGAACCTCTTCCTTTGTTGGAAACTAGACAGATAGAGCTTTCCAACGCTATATGGCTTTCCTAGAGTAATTTCACGAGAAGGTACAGATTCAAACTGCAAGATGAATGACTTTCAGGAAACTGAAGAGTCACAATGATAAAGCTTCGACACCCAAGGTTCAATGTTTCGGTTTTGGTCAGCCCGGAAATGGAAACATATTGAGGTTTTGGTGGATATATATCGGAAACCATGTAAAAAATACGGAAATGATGGAAACTTTAGGGAAACGTTGAAATTTTATTATAAAACTTTAGGATATGATAAAATAAGCAATAGGACATCTTTAGAAACCCTTATATTAATACAAAACAATCATCTATGATGGTTGTGGAAACTGATTATCTTATGACATACGCTATTGTCTATGAAAATATGAAAGCACTAAGAAAATTTTGGAATTTTTAAATGAGTTTCTATACTTGTAAACATAATCTAAATATCATTAACTTCATCTAACATATGCTTTGAATTTAACATATTATATCCCATGTACATCACTACACTGGAGTTGTCTTTAAAGTAAATTTTTTTTTCAAATAACTAATTTTTTATTGAAAATAAAAAATAAAAATTACAACAAAACAAAATAGTACATATAAAAAACATATACAATATTTTTCAAATTTTCTAACATGTTTACTGTGTTATTTAAAAAATATAACATTTTTCAGTGTTTATTTAATTTTTAATTATTTAAAAAATAGATATATTTTTTGCCAAATATACTGAAATATATCAGAATGTAGAGCATGAGTAGTAATACTATATATGAAAAAATTAGACTGATTCATGTTCATTTGGTTTAATTTTTTGATTTTTTAACATTTTTCCTAATATTTTTTAGATAAAAAATAAAAAATTATTTGTTGAAATTTTTTGGCTCCATAGAAATGTAGATCAGGCATATAGATTATATATATAAAATATTTACACTAAAAAGAGATGTAGTTTAGGACTTACCGAAGTTTTTGTCAAAATTGGGGTTTAGTATTCGTTCCTTAGATTTGAGTCAAAATATTTGCTTTTGATGCAAATGGATTCAAATCGAGTCCTTGTATTTCCTAATAGATGCAAGATATATAAAAAAATGAAGAAAAAATAGGAGAGAAAATGCTTCGTTCGATACCGAAACCAATACGTATCCACTGAAATCGATACGTATCCATGGAAACCTTTAAAAATTAAGAGCTTTCAATACAAAAAGTACCTGGTATCGTCGATATGACCGATACGTATCCATGATACTGGGTATTTTTAAAAGTACCTGGAAATTTCGTTTCGGAAACCATGGAAACCGATATGTATTGACCGAAACTTGAAACCATGTCGACACCACAATAGGAAACCTGCTTTGATACCAATTTGATGCAACACAAGAAGAGGAGTTGTTAATAAATAGAAAGATATGTCGGAAATCCTCAACTGACTAGACTGGAATCACTCATAGCCTAGAGATGGAATCCTCACGTTTCTAACTAGGGAATCACTCACTCAGCCAAGTCTAACACTTGATAGAAAATTGAGAACAACTCAATAGAAATTCTGTTCAAAGTCTTGCTCTTCTTCTTTTTACCAAAAAAAAAAAAAAAGTCTTGCTCTTCTCATTTCATTTCATTAACTCATATAGATAACAAAGGCACAACTCTCCTACAAAACCCACTGTTATGGGAAATCCAAAAGGTACATGGAAAAACAACTTAATGATATAAATAAGCTCATTATCACTTCCAATAAGTACTAAATAACATTTAGGGAGTTGGAAAGTCTTGACTTGGTGGATGGGTAAATGGGTACGTGTAAATAACATTTAAAGGGAAGTTGGAAAGTCTGGACTTGGTGGATGGGTTAGTGACATGGGTAAACAGGTAGGTGGGTCAAAGGTAAATGGATAGTTGGTTCATTGGTAAATGGGTTGTGGGTATAAGGGTCATGGGTAGCTGGCTGGGTATTGGGTTAAGGTAACTTGGATGGGCTGTTTGGGCTAGTTTAAGGAGGGATGGGCCATCAAAAAGGAATGTTGGACTGTTGTATCATAGGCTGCTACATCAGATTGGCGACCTAAGGATTCCGGGGAAAAAAAATAGAAGTTTGAACTAATTTTAATTACATTTTAAGTTAGGCATGATTGAAATTTAAGAATATGTTAAGCATATGAATTCGGTTACTAGTTGTTATTTAAGCATGCATGTGTATTTCTTTTTGTAACCGATCTTCTTTTCTTTTTCATTACTCGAAACTGTTTTCGTTTCTTCTTTATCAAGATTCAATTTTCTCTTTCTTTCTCAAGTGATTTTATTTGATAATTTATTAAAGGAGAATGATTGTCTGTTTTGAGATAGACCTCTAAAGGCATGCCATTGATTGACACATGATGTGTTTTTGAATTTGATGTCTTTTATTGACCACATACTTTTTCAACTAAACACTTTTTTGGACCCTTTTACCCCCCAAACACATAACATTTTTGCTTATAATTCACCATATATACTACAGGGGCATTTTTATCATAGAACATTTGCTTTGTTTTTCATTTGAACCTTCTTTTTTTACAGTTTTAACCTTGTACACCATTTTTTTTTATACTCAACCTTTATGTGTGGGAACACCAGGGTGGGTGGGGGTGGGGAGATCAATTTAAGGATAAAACATTTGTTCCTCAAATTATGGCTGCCAATGAGCTGAACTAGATTGGCTTGACTCGGCTAAGAGTTTGGCTAGTCTTGAGTTGAGCTTGAACCTTGTTTCAAGCTCACAAAGTTGAGTTTGAGCTCATTTGAACCAAACTACATTAGGTTCAACTGGATAAAAACACATCTTGTTAAGGGTTTATATATGGATGGATAAAAATTTTATGTGATGACAAAGTGTGTAGTGTTTATGGTGAATTATAAGTTGACACATTTTATGCTGGGGGGGTTAAAAATGGTCAAAAAAGTGTTCAGATGAAAAAGTAGGTGTCCAAAACGAGACACCAAATTCAAAAACACATCATGTATTAATCAATGACACGTATACAGAGGTGACACAGATAAATCATTTTCTTGTATGTATATGATAAATATAGATATAAATTATTATGTTATATATTTAAATATTAAATATATTTGTAATTAACATATATAGATATAGCTTCCTATAATATGGGCTTTGAGTTTGTTTCAACCAGCCTTTAGAGCCAGTTTAGGTCATGGGTATTAAGTCATGTATTTTGTCAATTTCATTCCTAGCATTATTGTATAGGCTTATGACTCAAAATGTAATGTAATATATATAGCCTATGTGGGTCATGTGTGAAGACTGTGTCACCAGGTTAAGGATGATGTCCAAGTGTTGCAAGTGATGTTCCAATCAAGCAAAGGATTTCAAAGATCGCCTAGGATCCTCCAACTCTTCAACTCAAATCTCCATATGTATACAAGGTTCATGAGACCATGAAGCGGTGTGAACCTTGTACTCCCAAGACCATGGTTGACCCCAAACAGGACCATGGTCGAGCCCTCGTGAGACCACACAAGTACTTGGTATAGGGCATTGCGAGCTCTTAGCTTGAAGAATCAAAGTATTTGAGTTATGTTTTTTTAAGGTTGTAGACCTGCAAGTGCTCCAATCTATAGGTAAGCACTCGCCCCTGGGTACCACGAGCGTTCCCCCCCTCGAGGTGAGCGCTCGCAACCCCCAAGATAGTCTAATGGTTGGAAAATTAATACTACCAGCAGACCCCTTGAGGGTCATTATCGAGTCTATAAGAACTCTATTGTTTGTAGAGAGACTTTTACCACTTTCCATGCTTATTGGCATGCATTATTAACCATTTTAAAGACTTTTTCATACTTTGGGCAAAAACTCTTATAAGGTATTCTGGAGCAAACTAAGTCTTGGGTTCTAGAGAGAAGGTATATTGATTTAGGTGCATTTGCTTGACAAATCTCAGCACTAAGTCAAGAGGGAAGCACTTGAAGTATTCAAATAGCCATTAAGAGTTTGTTTCATGTTGGGGGAGTCATTCTTCAAATCTTTCGACATTGGTGTGAACCAACAAACCATTAATTGTCTATTAAGAGGTTAAACACCACACTACAAACAACTTTTCCATTACTTGAGGACGTCTCCCAAAAACACCGAATATGAGGCACACGCCAAAGACACTAGATGCATTGCAACATCTCCATTGGAGACATTGGAGGGAGTACGTGATCAACGGAGCACGAGTAGCAAGTTTGGTTGATTTTCTTGCAATAGTTAACAGGATCATTAATAAAAATCAACACACTAATAGCTAGATTGCTAAGGCTATGTTTGATGGTTTTCTAATGGGTCTTTTTTCCGTGGAATCGTGTACGGCATTCCGCTGGCGTCTGGTGCACTGGGAAAACCGCTTGGAAAACCGGCTCGTTATGCATGCGATTTCCAGCGGATTCCAACCCAGTTAAAACCCTCTTCAACCTGCATTCTGACAAAAAAAAAATGGTCTGAATCTATGGCGATTCCGAGAGGATACTTGCAACGGTCAAGTTAACGGTCACAAATTTCATCCACCGTCCACCATTAACGCTGAAAACGAGCTTCAAAACCCACTGTAAGTTCATCTGAAACTTGGTTTTTCAGTTCAACAGTTTATTGTTCTAATCTTCATCTCCAAAACTGTTGCATCGGAGAATCCATCGCCGTTTTTTCCATATTTTTTTATCTTCACAATAATATTGTGAAGTGGGATGGTTTTCCCTAATGTATTTCACGTTTCCCCAATTTTTTTTTCTTTTTTTTTTTCTTTGGGTTTAGGGTTACGTTTTCTCCAACCATATTAAATCCCCTTTTTTATGTTCCATCTTCATCGTGCCTCACACGCTCCACCATCGCACATCACTAATGGCCCTTTCATTGTGCTAGGGAGACTGAAGAACAAATAGTAAGTTGAAGCATTTAAAAGAGAGAGATAGCAGGCTAAACTATTTAATAGAGAGAAATAGCCAAGGTGAAGAGCAACAGGTTCGGCCACATCGATTTTGCTTTTTTATTTTTTTTGGTTGAATATTTCTTAATTAAATTGTGAATCTTACTGCTGTATAAATGAAGACACCATTAAAGTTATTTGGATCAATCTTTGTTCCTTTGAACATAGATTCCTACAGAAGCCACTAGTGATGAAATCTTGAATTCCGATAAAAAAACAAACCCTTTCTCTCTTCATTTTCTACTCTATAAAACAAACACCAGAA